>PVJH01032465.1:0-22632 GCA_004026705.1 Nesogale talazaci | reverse complement strand
ACCGGCAGGGTATCTTTCAGCGACTCCATGAAGTAGGAAGAGGGAGAGAGCTTCTGGAGCTGGCCTGAGGTTACGCAGATGGTGGTTACTGGCAAAGCCACGGCCGGAACACAAGCTTCTTTACCCTTCACGGTGCCCCTGATGGGCCAGCACGCATCTGAGTCAACAGGCTGCCCTGCCTGCGGTGGGATTCTCAACCACTCCAGAAACCGCTGTGAAGCGACCTGCAAGAACCCCTGCCCACCTTTTTTGAGCTCCCCAGCCCCCTGACCTCGGCTTCTTTGCCAGTATTCCTTCCTGAGTCACACCTGCAGTGTGAGGAGTGTGTGACTAGTGGTCTGAGCCCCCGAGGGCAGCGTGTTGCTGGCTCAGCTCCCTCCCCAAGCTCTTCTGTAGCCCCACCGCAACCTCACCCTCAGCCCACCCCATAAGTCTCCCAGCGGCCCCCCACCACAAGGACAGCTCTGACGGGCCGGTCCAGCTGCCAGCAGTTGGCTCCATGCAAGTTTCGCCTGGTTTACAGTTCAACTTTACTTGCTGGGGAAGGCGCCAGGCAGGAGTGGTGCCATCGGAGAAGAAATAGGGCCACCAGAAGCCACATGCGTGGCGGGTGCCCTCAGGAAGCCAGAGACCGGGTCGGGCACGTAGGCACTGCCAGCAGAACCCCTAGTTATTCCACGGCTGTGTCCATCAGTCTTTCCCACCACAGAAGCCCTCCCTGCAGGGTTAGTCCCCGACAAGCAGCAACCGCTTCTCCATTGTGAACCCTCCCCCCCACCCCCCACATGCTCCGACCCGTCCTCAAACCTGTTGGGGTGGAGTGGGATCAGGGCTGACTAGCACATTTACCTTTGGAGTGTTCCAGCTGGCTCCCTGGAGGCCCAGAGGGGGTTCCCGGCGGTGGGCTGAGGGGCACAGCGGCCAGGACCCTCCCCCGGAGGCGGGGCCCCATCCTCAGGATGCGCACGCTCAGGGCCCGGGCGCAGTGGTTAGTCACCCGCACTTGAACGTGGACTCTGGTGTGAATCCGAATCATGCTCTTGCCCATCTTGCCCCGGGGGCAGCCCTTCTCCACTCCAGTGGTTCTCTTCTAGAAAGCCGGCCCGGTAGGGGCTGTGCCCAGAGAGGGGAGGGTCGGAAAGCCAGCTAGGGACACGGGTCTTAGGGGCTGATCTCGGGGCACGGGAGCCCCATGGCAGGGCCTCTGTGCTGGAGAGAGAAGGTAGCTGGCTCCCGGCCGCCGAGCCACAGAGAAGCAGCCGCTCTCGAAGGCCGCCTTATCGGGACTGGACACACTCAGAGCCATAAAAAGCCACGCTCGCCCAGGCCCAGCCTGTGGCTCGTGTCAGGGCCCAGACCACTGAGAGCACGAGAGGCAGGGCAGGGAACAGTGGATCGCTGGAATCAAGGATGTCCCAGAAAGTTCCCAGACACGGGACTCTATGCAGGCCTTGTATGGTAGCGGCCAGGCATGGCATCAGTGAAGTTCCACTGTCACCACTAGTTTGGGGCTGAGTGGCTTTCAATTGTGAGCAGGTGTTGCGGAGTTGAGGAGGCTCTGGCATGGGACATGGGCGGGACCAGCGCTCGCTGGACTCACATGATTGGCTCCCTGCTCCTGGGTGGAACAGGGCACAGTGGGTGACAGTTGTGGACATACCCCAGGGTCCTTTCCGGGTCAGGCCTACTGCTAAGAATAGAGGCTAACCCAAAGCAGAGTCCTTCTTTGAGGACTTTTTTTTTTTTGGGGGGGGGGGCATCACTGCTCTCCGGTGGTGGGAGTAGGAGGCCCAGCCCCACTGCTGGAATTGAACCTCTGTCCCAGTGGGCCGCAGTCCCGCGCACAACCACTACGCCACTGGGGCTCAGCCCCAGAGTCCTTTGAAGGGTCCCTGTTTATGAGACAACAGCGTTTTGTTCAAATTAAACTGATATTCTTACACATCTCTCCAGAGACTACAAATAAGGCCTTCCCCCAAGACCTGAGAGTCCTGTGCCATACTCAGGGGACGTGGAGTCTCAGACCGAGAATGCTACCGTCAGGAAGTCCGAAACACACAGACGTGTCCTCCCAGGAGAACACCGGGGTTGCCTTCTCAGTCCACACACACCCTTCATTTTCATCAGCCAGCAGCACTCTGATGGAAAGGGCAGAGGGCGCTCTCTCCCGCAGCCTCCGCTTCACCTCGTGGTCCTCCCAGGAGAAGTCCCTGCTTCCTGCCCCCTGCCCCCTGAGGGTGGGCGCTCAGCTCCATACCCTGCTTCAGCCTGTGGGGCCAGCTGGATCTGCCAGCAGGCTGCGTGACTCTCCGCAGGTTTTTATGAACTACCCAGAAGTCGAGGTTTGAGGTCCTGAATTCTGAGGTCCTGGCCTCAGAAGAGTACTGGGTTCACTGGAGACACACAGACTCCCTCTCCACCTTCCTCCTCCTGCCCCACCCCACCCCCTGCTTCCTGGGTTTCCTGAGAACAGGTAGGGCAGAAGGTGGTGGTATTGGTAGCCACTGGCATGCTTCTGAATCGGCTGTTTTCATTCCTGGGCTGCCTGCCTCAGTTACTGGGATCCACGTGTAGACGGTGGAGACTGCTCAGATCACAAAAACCTCTGGGCAGGAAGCAGGTTCTGGACGGTCTGGAACCTGGCTTTACATGCAGTGGCGGTGCTCAGACCCCCAACCCCCATCCTGACCTGCCTGCGGGATACTCCCCAGCGCCTGACAGAGCATCATTTGCAAGCTCAGGAGCGCTGGTGCTGCCGCAGGCTCAGCACCAGACTGACCCACAGCAGCGCTGGTTCAAATCCGCCCAGCAGCCTTTCGTGGGAGCGAGACGCGCTGCCTGCTTCTGCGAAGATGTCCGGCTTTGGGACCCCCTCGGGAGCCCCGTGCCGTGTCCCACAGGGGGCTGGGAGTTGGAATGGGGCCGTGGGGTTGGTTTGGTGCTTGGGAGGAGGAGTTCCGGGGAGGAGCCCAAGAGGCATGTCCAGGAAGTCGCGCTCACCTTCCATGATGGAGATGTGGACAGCTCTCCGGCGGGTCCTGGGCACGCTGCTCAGCCTGGGGCCGTGGGTGATGGAGGGGCAGCTCTGACTTGGAACCATGCCTGCCCTGAGGGGGCGGGACAGAGAGTCCTGTGAGCACCATGCCCGGTCAGACGTGCCAGTGCCCTGGCTGAGCTCAGTGCTGGCCCGGGGGGCAGGAGAAGAAGCCCTGGACCTCAGCGGTGAAGGCGGCAGGGGGATCTGGGTCCTGGCCTCTGATGTTCTTACTGACATTTGCCAGCCTGAAGACACAGCAGCGGCTGTAGGTGGCACCCCCCCACCCCTCTCCCTCAAGGCCTGGAGACACCAAGGTGAGAGACTTAGGCCCCCGCCTTCAGTCGAGATGGTCTCTTCACTCTCCCGCCCTGTTCCTCTGCCCTCTGCTGTGGCCAGGAGCTTTGCAGTGGTCATCTCTCGAGAGTCTGAGGGCTGGGCTGGAACTGGTTGGCACGGGGTGGGGGTGGGGGTCAGGTGGGATGGAGGTGGGGGCGCCCGAGGCAGCCTACCTGTGTATCTCCGGTGGCTCCCGTTTGATCTTGGCACTGGACTCCATGACCTCCTTGGCAACTCGGCCACTGTAAGTGGTGTAAGAAAGACAGCGTCAAGGAACGAGACAGAGTTTCGGGCCTCGGCTCCTCTCCACGGTCTCAGAGGCTTGGGCTGAAGCAGGAGATGGGCCCCTTGGACCTTCTGGTTCTGGAAAGAGGCTTGTTGTTGGGGTAAACTAGGCCAGCAGCGTGGCTTAGGCATCTTGGGGCTCTTCCATGCCCACTGGTGAATGGGTCTTTGTTGTCCAGGGCACCGTCGCCCAAAGAAATAGATGACTAAAATACATTGACAGCGAGACAAAAATAGAATCACCTGGCTCGTATGTGTGGCTGTTAGGAGGAAAGAAGGGAAAAGGTAGAAAAACGTAATCCCGATAGACCAGTGGCTCACAGGACAGGAGGGAAAAGGCAAAGGACTTAGGGGACAGGAGAATGACTTAAGTCTCCGGATTTTCTGGGAGTCCCCAGTTTCTGTGTTCTCGAGGGCAAGGGCCCCTGAGCACCTGTCCTCCAGGGTGGGTCTGAAAGGAGATGCCTAATGCTTACTTACAGTCATATTTACCTGTATCGGAACCGGCTCCCTTTGAAGAATAAGTTGCTGCTGGACACGGTGCGGACCTGGCTTGACTTCTCCAGCCTGCAGCAAAAAGCACAGTCCAGGGTGACAGAGGGCCACATGCGACCCCGGCCCGCTGAGGCCCTACGTCCCCACCTCCTTCCAAAGGCTGCTTAGAGCAAACTCAATGGAGAGGAAAGCCTTCCCAAGCCCACCCACATCTCTGCCCTTCCTTTACCTCTGCCCACTGTGCTCCGCCCAGGAGGCTCCTGCCTCAGGGTCAGGGGTCAGCCAGATTGAAACCCATTTTAATGTCAGGAGAGGGGAGATACCACTGGAACATTTCATGGGGCCATCACAGGAACAGAGTGAATTCATGTTGGGGATGATGGTCTGCAGGTAACACTAGAACCACATGTCTAATCTCAGGCAGGCCACTTAGGGCCACTGTGGTCTTGGGTAAAACTCTTAGCCTCCCTCTCCTCATCTGTGAAATGATGGAGCTAGAACGACTGGACCTTAACGGTCCCCTCCAGGCCTAGCCTTTGGCAACTCTGACAAGTCTATGCCAGGGTGGAGAAGAAGCTGTCCTTTCTCCCCATCTTCTGCTTGGAGAATCTTAAAGGGTTGCATTTCAAGAGCGTACAAGGAAGTTCTTCAATGAAGAAGCTAGCCTAATGTTTTCAGAAAGGTTCCCTACTTGGTTTTAATTTGGAACCTTCCCTCTTGAGATACCGAGGTTAACTCTCTATCTGGCGATTCCTGTACACACTGCTCCAGGGCGTTGGTTGTCACCGTTAAGTTCTATCCACGCTCTCCTCTCTCCACCCTGGGTCTCCGCCTCTCCCTGCCAGCCTCCTCCACCTTGTTCTGGGCAAATGGTGCCCTTTGGGTCTGGTAGGTGGCTGTGGTGCCCACACTCCAGATGGACATTATCCCTTATTGGAGAGGCCGGTCTGCCCTGTGGTTCAGAGGCTGCCTCTGGGGGAGGCTTCAGTTCCACATTAGAGGGGTCACAGAGGGCCAAGTCTTGGGCGTCTCTCTCAAACCAGTGAGTCTTGTTTTTTTTTTTTCTGAATTTGGATTTTATTTGACATCTCTTCCATGCTAACCAAGGCCTTCTGTTGTGAATCTGGTCAGCGTGGTCATGAGAGGTTGCCGGGCCTCATCTGTTTCTTCTGGTCTCAGGCTGTGGATGTGGGGGCCAGCAGTAATGGCTGGACCGGGCTAAGCATTGGGCTGCTACCACAGACTGAGAAGTAGATAGTTCAACCATTACTTCTTGGAATCTTTGTCAATATATATATTTGCTCTGGGAAGGAAAAGACCAGGAGTTACTCCCTAGAGGGCCACTTGCAAGTTTTGAGAAGACACAGTCATATCATTTTCAGGCTCTGCAGTTCATAGGGAGCTCTGCGAGGCGGAGGCTTTTGACAACACGGTCTTGGATGACTCTTCTGTTCTCTCTCTCTCTCTCTCTTTCTCTCTCTCACATTTTTGGAGGAAAGTTTGGTCAGAGCTGCCCAGAACTAACTTGTCTCCCAAGATGGGACACCCCTTGGATCAGTATGTCACTAATCCAGCCAGGAGTCAAATCTTTGCCAGGCGTGGGCAGCATTTTCGAAGCTGACCATGTAGTTCATGAACACGGCTCCTTGAAAATAGCACCTCAACCCACTCTTGTCTCCAAGAGGCTCTGAGCCACTTATCTTTCGCCCGAGTATGTTCTTCAAGTCTAGCCCAGCTCCCTTCAAGGACTAGGCTGGGGGCAGGGAACATCCAGCCCGCCCTCTCTCTACGGCCCGGAAAATCATCAGCACCAGCTAATGCCACACGCCTCCCTAAAGAGAAGCACTTCCAGTTGTCATATGATGGTCCATCACCGAAACGTTTGACCAGTATGGCCTGAGCATGAGGTTATTATAAATACGTATATGACCCTTGTCTACAAAAAGACCGCCTACCCATGCACTAAAGCCAGAGGCAGGGCCAGGAGTCTGTGCGTGAGCGAGATGTGCCAGGCGTGCCAGAGAGACGTGGCATCGGCCCAGGAGAAATTTGAAACGCGCAGGTAGGACATCGTGTAGTTAAGTGACGATAGTGGGAAACGAGCTCTTTGTTTATGGGGGTTCTGGCAATAAGGGGTAGGTTTGGGGATCTATTCATGGAAGAACTCAGAAATTGAGTTTGGTCACAGATTCAGATACATAACTGTTTCCATGATACAGATAGAAAAAACCCCAACAGCCTTCCGAAATGATGCTGGAGGCAATGGAAACACAGGGGCAGGGGAAATGGCTGTCATTTATGTTAGACCTTTGCCCTGAGCAGGGGAGGCTGGGAGAAAGCAAGGCACTGTCGCTAGCACCTTCTTCTCTGCCATGAAGACCCAGGGGACTGTGTCCTTCCTAAGCTGCCCTTCCTCCGCCCCTCTAGGCGAGAGTTTTCCTCTCAAGTTTCTCCCTCCAGGATCTTCTAACTAGCTAACCCTGGGCTGGGCTCAGAAGGAAAGGGAAGATGCTGACCATAGAAAATAAGTGTTTAAAAATAAATAAATAAATAAGAAAATAAAGGTTTTCTTGGCTTTGCCTGGAGGGGAAGTACTGAACAGGGAAGAAATGGGACCTTATCTAAGACTCCCCAACATTTCTTCTCCTTTAGGAGAAGAGAGAGGATGCCGAGGCTGGTATTTTGGCGGTCCATTCAATTCATCCTTGATTCTCGTGTCAATTACATAATGACTATTATGTCCATCAGAAAGTCTCCCTTCCAAAAACCACGCGTGGGGTGGAGACTTAGGTCAGCAGGAGATCAGCTCTGCTGGCCAGCATCTCCTCGTGGTCAGCAGGCAGTGGGGTGTCTGTGCCCACATAGGTCAGAATAATTCTGCTTTCTCTAGCACCCATTGGAGGGGAAGCTGGTGACAATCTGGTGATAACAGGGATCATTGTAGACCCTATAGACATGCTTTGTCTTGTTTCCTGTTAAAAAGACAGCTTGTTAAAGTATAAGTCAGGGCGTTCTATTTAAACAAGCCTAAGAGGTTTAGTGAAACATACTTTGTGTTGCAACACCCCAGTTTTCCAAGGGCCCGTTTCTTGGTCTCCTAATGTTTTTTATCACCATGTTCTTTTTTTTTTGGGGGGGGGGCATCACTGCCCTCTGGTGGGAGAAGGAGACCCAGCCTTGCTAAACCTCCTACCCAGTGGGCCGCAGTCCTGCGCACAACCACTGCACCACCGGGGCTCAGCCCCTACCATGCTCTTAATAAGAAATCAGACACACAAAAAACCCTGACTGAACCAACACAGCGAAAGACTCAGATGCTTGACAACATCTTTTCGCATGTGAACTTCTTACCTTTGACCCAAACTTGCCTTCCCCTAACAGGTTGACTCTCACCCTTCTCCCAGGCTCCTGGGCTCCCAGTCTGTCACCACGATCCCATTGGCAGCGAGGCCTCCGGAGGCGTGGGCATCAACTCAGCTTAGCAGCAGGCCACTCCGTGGAAAGCTGGGAAGCAGATTCGAGTGTCTCCAAGCTTCTCCAGGGCTGAGGCCTGGTGCTAAGGAGTCTGTTTGGATTGCAGTTGAGCCTCGAGGAAGCTAGGATATTCCAGGACATCCCAGGACTCTAGATGACTTTATTAGGCTGGTTGGGATATGCTAGTGCCTATGGGTTTCTTCCTCTAAAAAGGCCCACTGGAGCTTGCCCAGGCACATCCTTGAAACGCATCCCCAGAGCTTGTCTGTACCTCCAGAAGGCTGGCACTCAGGAAGGACCCTGAGCTTTACAAGGAAGCTGAGCCTTGACGTCTCTTAGCTCCTTTCTCAGGGCCGGCTCCCCGTTCCTCTGAAAGTTGCCTTAGTGACTTGGGCTCTGATAAAGACAGTCCCTGTGGCCTGAGTCCACTTACTTGTAGAAGGCTTGGTTCTCAATCCCACATTTCCAGAGATGCTTGCAGGCTTCTGGTGTTGGAGCAAAATATGTGAGAATAATTTTCTTTTCCTACAAAAGATTTTATACAGGAACCGTTGAGTGTGGACAGAGAGAAGACGGGGGAAGCAGACCAGGATGCTGACCCCTGAACTGTGGAGGGCTCCCCAACAGATGGAAAAGGCGCTGCCCAGTAGCCGGCCAGTTGGAAGAGAAGGTCTGCAAGGCCCACTGGGGCCAAGCTCAGTTCAGCATTGAAGTCACGCCTGCCAAGTCTAAGCAGAGTCAGTCTGAGTCAGACCAAGAGCCTTGGTATGCCCAGCTGGGGATTCACGTGGACTCAAAGACTCTCGCTTTGATCGCAAGTCCTGGAGGCAGAGTTCTCTCAAATGGAACCTTTGGATGCCGCCAGCATCACTGAGGAAGTCCGTCTTGTGTCCCGGGGCCCTGCCACCCTCCATACCTCCCCTCCAGGTCTTGACCTTGGTTGTAACGTAGCATGCAAATCTGAGCTCTACCTAAGGTGCCCAGGCTGAACCCCGACCAGCCGGAAGCATCCTAGTGCCCCTGCTTCTCCCTGAAGAGCAGGAAGCTGTGACTCACCTCTTTCTGACTTACGTGTAAATAGAAAGTCTTCCCTTCAAATTTCAGTTTGGTCACCTCATTCCTAGAAGCACAAAGAGAGTGCTGGTCAGGTGGTGATGGGTGGCCTGTCCACAGCTTAGCCCTGTAGAGGCACTGCCCACCCATACTGGAGGGGGCTCCAGGCACAGACACAATTTTAGCCAAAGTCAGAAGTGAAACAAGACAGCAACGCAGTGGCCTTGGAGAACGGTCGTTGGAGCAGCTCAAGTTCCCAGTGTTCTGCTCCACCGCAGTATAATCATGGGGTGGGGGTGGGGGCGGGTAGGAGCACTGGGGGGGGGGTACCCATCGACAGTGGCTGCCAAAGGGGAACTCTGCAGGGAAGGTGAGTCTCGGTAGTGTCCACAGTCGTTTCAGGGTTCATGACACAGGTGCATTATCTGGATGGGACTGTCAAACGTAAAATGCCACAGGTAGCTGATGAGGCCAAAGTTCAAGATACAGCGAATGATGGCAAACAACGCAACCCGGTTCCGAGGGAGCTGCCTTTCAGGGGACGGTGCCACTGGATGGAAAATGCAACCGAATGCAGACACATGTCAAACAGTCTCAGGGAGGGCGCGGGGCAGCACACCAAGAGAGAGAACAGAGTACACGGAACAGTCATGCAGCGTACTGACCAGGAAAGGGGCTTAGGGGGTTTTGTAGAAAAATCCTTGAAGCCACCAGCCCAGTGAATGGCTGCAGTAAAAGAGGCAAACAGGAGACTGGGGTGCGTCCCCCGTGAGACAGACACAAATCAGAAGTCACATGGTTACTGGACAGGGCCCGGCTTAGACCTCACCTGCACATGCTGCTCTTGGCGTAGGGCACGTGTGCAAAGTGGAAACATTACCAGGCTCTCAGACAGATCTCCCTGAGAGCCAGAAACTGGGCTTCCGTACCGGCCACGTCTCACTGCCCCCTCCCCCTCTGTCCAACACAGCTGTCCTCTGGAGCCCCAAGGCCCTGTCTACCTCACTGAGACGGGAGTCCTGGTTTTTCCACCCAATGGGGACCATGGCCTGGCCCAGGGCATCTGATCCTGCATGTCTGCCTCAGCTTGTCTTCTTCCTCTTTGTAGTCTAGGGAGACTTACGCCATGTTCTAGGAAGTCGCAGGAAGACAGTGAGAACCACTGTCCCGTTAACCGATGGACAAAACTCAAGGGCGAGCGGGACCTCGCTGCTTTTCTGTGGTCCTGATGATCCTACTGGGTCAGGATGAGAGTTTACAATGTCTGACAACCAGTTCTGAGCTAATACACGCCCCCTGGTCTGCCCTGCCCTGCCTGATTCCCTCTCGATTCATCTCTCTGTCTGTCTGTCTCTCACACACACATACACACACACAAACCTACTGTCTGTCTCTCATACACACAGGATACAGATACACATTAGTTGATTAATATAGAGACAAGCACAGGTCATTTAAGCTCCAAATAAGGGAAATAAGGGGTTGTCTTGGGAGGAGGGTTGGTCCACCTCCATGATTCAATTCTGGGACCCAGGGGTAAGGAGACTTCCCGACGGAGTCACGCTTGAGGGGAAGCCATAGAACGAGCAGGGTCTGGGAGGCCCAAGGGTCCTTTAACAAGTGTGTGTCCTGCTTGTTTGCTGCTGAACATACTTCTGCAGGGGCCTTTAAGAATGTGGCCCTGGATTTGGCTCTCTAGGATGCATTATGGACTCCACAGGTGTCCAGGCCACAAGCATTCCTCACTAAGACCACAGCGGTCTGACCCCACTCATGATCTTTTTGTGGAAAGTATTTTGTTGGGCAGGAAACCCACCCCCTCCCCATCTTCCTTCCGGGAGATCCATGAAGTGGGCCAACTTGGGCCAGCTCGGGAAGTGGAGGTGTTGGGTGCACCGGGTGGCTTGTTTGGGACCTGGCCCTGCGGTGTCGGAAGAAGCATACGCTGGTGCTTTGGTCGTTCGTCACGCTGCTGTTCTTCCCTGGAGCGGTCCGGGTTGGGCAGGTGCTATCTGTCCACAGACTGAGAGGGGAGGAAGGAGCCCCTTCAGCCCTATGAGCAGCAACTCGACAGGAGCTCAGGTACCCCAGTTCCCTCTCTCAGAGCAAGTGAAGGAACCAAGACAGGGGGCAGGGCCTGCAACCAAGGCTTTGATGGGCCAAGCTCAGTCACGGGAGCTGCTGGGCACATGGACTACACAGCCCAAGGCCCAAGAAGATACAGAAGTCACTGGACCTTGGGAGAATTTGCAACTTTTTAGGATGAAGTTGAAGGATATGTGTGAGGGCTGGCAAAGCTCTCCCAAATGGCCCAACCTCCATCAACAGAGGAGAGTGTTTGCTACTTCATCGCTCTCAGGAGTCAGGCAGCACAACAGACCCTGGCAAGACAAAGGCCAAAGAGAAGCAGGTGGCTGCGGCCAGCGACCTCTCGAGAAGACTAGAGGGGGGGATGGCGGCATCGCAGCTCCTGCAGAGAGAAGGTTTGCAGTGGGCAACTTGGATCTCTGTCAAGGGTCATCGTGCGGTGAGCCCGTTCCTGGTTAGGAGCACAGAGATGCCCCAGAATAACCAACTCAATTGCGCTGGCTATGGCGCTCAGGGGTGAGGGTCCTGGAGATTCGGGTATTGGGGGGGCTTGGCTTCCCCGGCATTGGCTCCAGCCCCAGGTCTCTTATCTTCCCTTGCAATCGAGCCTCCATCCCTCCCCGTGCTCTCTCGGGAACAGCCCTTTGCGAGAATAAGCTCATCACAGACACCAGTCATCAAGTTCAGGGCCGGCCTTCGGGGAGGGTTCAGAAGCCTAACCCGATCACACACAAGGGACATGGGGACCATGGGCCTCCCCGGGGGCGGAAGGCCTAAAGAGCCTATTTTGGAAATGCAGATACTCACCATTTAATGAAGTGGACCCTCTTGTTTCCTTGCAGAACCACAAACCCGAAAGGAGTGAAGGCCAGGAAGGCGGCATTTCCTGACACGTCCTGCAACACAGAAAGACTGCCCCTCAGGGCGGCGCAGGCGCGGAGGGCAGAGGAGGAGAAGCACCGGGGTTCAGTGCTTGGCGGAGGTCACAGAACGCGGGGTGGGGTGTTGGGATTGCGGTGTGTGTAACTCCAGGCCAGTCACTCCCCTTTCCCAAGCCTTCCGAACCATGATGGCTAAGTTTGCAGATTATGATACCAATCTTGGAAAGGTGGTCCTGAAGGGCAAGTCTTCGTCCTGGTTCCTGGTGTGATTAGGAAAATGGTGCAGACATTTGGGGGGAAAAATCCATCGTGCTAAGAGCTCCTAAAGGACCCAGCAAGTCCCACCCTTGGTGGAGAGTCCCGGAAAAGCAGAGTGTGCAGCCACACAAACTCGTGCACACGACTGTTGGGAGCAGCACGGCGCCTCACCGCCCAGGACACAAGTACCCCAGACGTCTACCAGCTGGTGATTTTGAAAAAAGCAGGACAGACACACAGGGCAGTATCATTTGGCAACTGAAAGGGACACAGAGTATTGATGGATGACCCATTGTGGACAAACCTCCACAGCCTTCGTGCCAAGTGAGGGAAGCCAGTGATCCGATGGCCTGGCTGACCCCATGCCTATGAGATACCCAGAGTGGCCCATGGGCAGCGGCCAGAGGCTGCAGGGGCCGGGGTGAGTGGGACCACAGAGTGACTGCCACGTGCAGGTTTCTTTTTGGGGTGATGAAAACGTTCAAGGTCAGTTAAGGTTGATCGTTACGCAACTCTTTGGATGCACTAATATCCATGGTGGCCGTGACATAATCTGTCAACTTGTGGAGGGGTGGGGTCTAGACATTTCTTCCAGGGAACCACATGGAGCTACACTGATGGGGCTGGAGCCCTGAAGCTGGAGGAGCCGTGTGGACGCCCACAGCAGCGCTGAGATGGTTCCTCTGCCACGGGATCCACAAGGCTTTTCATCCACTGGTCTGTGATCTCCCTGTGCTTAGAGTCATTCCATGTGTTGGGTGAGTCTACAGGGAATTTACAGACTGGTACAGGACACATGGGCTAATGTATTTATGGCCCTGATCTGGATTGGGCTGAGATGTTTTCTTAATAGCAGGAGCAGGGCCTCAATTATTCTTTGATATAAAGTTCTCTATCACACAAATATGAGTGTCTATGAATTTGTTTCTCTAGTCAACTCTGACTAACACAGTGGGTGAGTTTATGGTATGTGAGTTATAGCTGAGTAAGAGGTTATGTAAAGAGAAAGAGAGAAAAGATGACATTATTATTGCCTCGAAGGTTATAGACCCCTAGACTCCCTTAAGAAGATTCAGTTAAAGAAACAGAAGCAACTGGTCCCATCAACAGTTGTCACTGGCCCTTCAGTGCCCACAAAGAACTCCTGGTCACCTGTCATGATTAGATTATAAGCTCTAGACTAAGCCGAGTGGGGAGGAAGTGAGGGTCACTGTTCCCTCATGGGGAAACGAGCTTCCTGAGGACCAGGCCTGGGCTGGGACAGAGAAAGCTGAGTTGAAGAATTAGGCTCTATGGCAGTTATCTAATCTGATGTCAATTTGACGATTAAGTTTGTAGGGGTGGAGTCTAGCCTGTCAGTCTGGAGAGATCCATTGAGACCTCTGTGTGGGCGTGGCCTTCTCTGAGAATCCTGGGGAATGTGGTAAATCCTTCTTGGAGAAGAGACACTATCTTGGTTGACTACTTTGGAGACTCTACTGACAACACTCGCTGCCTGTGAAACTCGACTGACAAGGCTGGCTCCCTGCGGGACATTCCAGAGAAGCCACATAGACTTACCCTGATGCAGCCAGAAACCTGGACCTAGAGAAGCCGAGGCTCCTGCCAGCACTGAGATGCTCACCACACCCTGGATCCAAAGGCTTTCTCCCCACTGGCCTGTGAAAGTCCTGCACTCGGCATCACTGTGTGTGCCTCGTGAATCTCAAGGACTTCGTAGATTGCTGTTGGACATATGGGCTAATATCAGACTTGTGGACTTGATCTGGACTGAACTGGGATGTTTTCTCAATGTTCATTTCCTCTTATATATAAGCCTCTCCCTTCTATACATATGCGTATATATGAATTTATTTCTCTAGTTTACCTGGACTAACACAGGTTCCCTGTGAGGGGCTCTCTTGGTGGTGTCTGCTAGAATCCACAGAAGATGACAGGGCAAGAGTGTGGGAAGGTGGTTAGAAAATGATGCCAGGTCAAATATGCTCCCAGGATAGCTGTCTGGGCCACCCCTCTCCTGGCATGAGGCATGCAAGGGCGTCCCCTAGCTGTGGGCCCAGGCCAGGCTGGGTCTCTCTCTCCTGTCTTCAGTGTGTACCGATCTGTAGCTTGCCCGGGCCAGCAGGAGCAGGGCCTCATCAGCCTTGCCTGGAGGAAAGACGCCGCTTTGCCTTGAGACTGTCTCTCAGAGTCAGGGCTCCCAGTGAGAACATCTGGGCCCACAAAAAAGATTAAGTATATGTCTTGCAACGTTTCAATGAATATGTTTTTCCTTATTGTCCTTTCCTTTGGGTCTGTCGGAACCCAGACACTTGGCTGGAAGCCCGTGCCATTCAACCCATAGGCAAGACACAAAGCTGTTTAAAAATAACCTGAATGGAGATACTGCCAAGCCAGAGGGCTGGATTTCCTCTCGCCTGTCGTCGGTGCTTAGTGGCGGTTATTAATATCTGAGCACTAGGCACTGAACACAAATATCGTTCCTGCCAGGAGGCACAGGGCTGAGCTGGCAGACTTGGCTGAGTGGGGAGGGTGGCGAGAGGACAGGGTAGTCTCCTGGGGGCAGTGGTGAGGGAGGGCTTTGGTGGGGGGCGGGGGGGAACTATCCCTGTGCAGACAGCCAGTCCCAAGGAGGTGAGGAGCCCAGGCTTACAAATGCGAGATGCCAAGGCGAGGTGCCAAGAGGTCTTATTTTGTAGGCCTGGGACCGAGCGGTCAGTGGGGACCGTGTCAGATGACTGCTTGAAATCAGGAGGTGGGTCTGGGACCAGTTTGTCAGCAGTGTGGGGCACACACATGTGAGCAAGGAGGGGAGAAGGCCCAGGTGGGGTGGGGGTGGGCACTGTGAGATGGAGGGAAGGAAGCACAGACTGGGAGGGTCAGGTCTGCAGGAGGACTGTGGACTTGAGGGACCGGGGAGAGAAGCGGGCAGGCTGCCCTCAGGAAGGCAGTCGACAGAGGAACGGTTGTCGCGGTGGGATGGGCTCTGGGCTCTGACCACTCCGTCTGGTCCTGGCTGTGACCTCTTTGCACCACCGTGGCTGAGTCCCTGAATCTCTCTGCACTACGGCTGAGTCCCCGTCGTAACATTGGGTGCAAAGAGCTTCTAGTCCATAGGCTGTTGTGCCAAGTGGGCGCTCAACGCACACGAGTTACAGATGCTCCAACCCGTTGTCGCCTGCTCTCAAGTCAGCCCAGCGCAGAGCAGCCCTGTGAGCTGAGGTCTCCCCATTCGGGGCTCCTAGGCTGGCAGCTTTATGGGGGTAGGCACGATACTTGGCACTTTCTCCCCTGCAGAGCTGCCACTAATGTAGCTGAGTTTGTTGAGCTTAATACCAAAAAAACCTGTAAAATCCAAAACAAAGAAACAGAAAAACCTGCCACTTTGCTGCCACTTTTTTCGGCTGCTGGTTTGCATTTTTCAAGTTAGGAAATGCAGGCCTGCCTGGCAAAGGTGTGGGGGGGGAGGGGAGGAGGGGAGGCTAGAAAAGGAGAAGGGGCATTAGGGAGTCACTTGAAAAGGACTGAGCAGAAGGGGAGGGGTCAGACGTGGTGGCGATGTGGTTAGGGACCTTCCCGAAGAGCCCACCCCAGTGGCAGGCCTTCCTCTGCGGAGCACAGGGACAGGAAGATCTGCTGGCCCTGGTGTTCAGGCTCCGCAGGCCGCTGTGGGAGGGGGCTGACCAGGATGGCGGCTTTGGAAGTGGGCACAAAGTGGGAGCCCTGGCTGTGTGGTGGTTACGGCCGGGCTGCGATCCCCAGGGTCTGAAGTTCGAAACCACCAGTAGCTCCTTGGGAGGGAGTCTGCCTTTCTCCTCCTGTCCACTGCCACGTCCCGGGAACGCGCTCCGGGTCAGCAAGGCCTCGGGGGCAGAGCGAGCAGGGGTGGGTGCTCGGCTGCAAACGGAAAGGTTAGCAGTTCAGACCCACCGAGGGAGCAAGGCCTGGCTCTCTGTAGCCAAGAAACCCGAGGCAGGTCTACTTTGCCATATGGGGTCCCTGTGAGTCAGAAGGGCACCCAAAAACCAAAGCAAGACTCTCCAGAATGAGCGGGTGGGGTTATGCAAATAAGGGGTCCGTGGCTCACCAATGGGATTGCACGGCTGGCTAATAATGCAAACGAGGTGCCGGACACCATGTGGGGGAGGGATCATGAAAAAAAAGTGTTTGGAATCCTAGCAAAGTTCATTGTCGCCATCCCTCAAGGCTTTAGACGAAGTCCCCCAGATGCAGGAAACGGAAGCTCTCGAGCAGCCAGAAAGAAGGGCCGGGAGTGGAGTGCATCCTGTGGCCCGGGGGTCCTGGCGCCGAGGTCCTCCCAGACCCGGGAGTGAGGGAGCTATGACTCTGCAGGCTGGGAGGGCACGAGAGGCAGTGGCGTCGCCCAATGCGGGTGTGGTGGGTTACGCAGCAGGCTGCTGACCTCAGGGATGACGGTTTGAAACCAGGGGAGAAACATGAGCGTAGCCCCTGTCAAGTCCCCTTTCCACTCCTGTCAAGAGTCAGTCTTAAAGGGAAGGTGGGGTAGAAAGGAGGGCCGATGACAAGGATCGACACAGAACCTCCCTCCGTGGCGGATGGACAGCAGAGAAGTGGGTGAAGGGAGACAGGATAAGTCGGACAGTAGAAGACATGACAAAATAATAATTTAAAAATTATCAAGGGTTCATGAGGGAGGGGGCAGGCAAGGTGGCAAAAATGAGGAGCTGATGCCAAGGGCTCAAGTAGAAGGCAAATGTTTAGAGAATGATGAGGGCAAGAGATGTACAGAAGTGCTTGGCACAAGGGATGGACGGATGGATTGTGATACGAGTGGTGCAAGGCCCCAATAACATGATTTAAAAAGCCCCTAGGGGCAGTTCTGGCCTGTCCTATAGGGGCTGTGAGTAGAAATGTCTCCATGGCAGTGAGTTGTTGCTCGTCTGGGTGGACAACCTTTGAACTACAGAGCCTTGTCACCTTTGGTCTAGCGGGGCCCAGACCAGCCTCAACTGGGGCCAAGGATTGAGAGAGGAGGCCTGAGGTGGGGGCACCGAGAGGCGCAGAGAGAGTCCCTGCCTACGAAGCCGGTACTTCCGTTAGTGAATCCCCTGGCAGGGGAGTATAGTTGGGGTTCTGTGTGGCCCTGGCAGAGGATGACGGAACCCAGCGGAGAAGTGAAGGGTGCCACGGGGGCGCGGCTGGTGTCAGAACTGACAGACAGCTTGGCGGAGGTATGCCTGGCTGGCCCCCAGGCTGGTGCGGACTCGGTCTGCTCATGCCATTAAAAGAGGTCAACCTGTCTCAACCCCCCGCCCCGTGCCATTTTTACAGGGTTCCCCTGGGAGCTGGGAGCTGAGGGCAGAAGCAGAAAGGGCGGACCGTGTGGCACAAGCTCAGGAGTCAGGAGTGATTGCAGGCCAGCCGGCTCAGGGAGCCCTGTCCACAGCCGCCCCGCCCAGGGTCCGCGGGAGCTGTGAGTCTGGCCCCAGAGCGAGAAACCCACAACGTGCCCCAGGAGGGCAGCAGCATCTTCATCTGTCCCCAAGACCCGAGCCCGCCGCAGCGCTGTTCTGCTCCCATTTAATTATCACCATGATTCCTCCTCTCCTGCCCTCCCCAGAGCGGCATGGCCTAGATTCCCTGGGCCCAGTGATTGCCTCTCTGTTAATAGAAGTCATCAGTATTTATTGCACAGAGTGCTCGGCTGATTTCAGCTCACCTCATAGTCACACTAAGGCGCGTGCCTGGTGACTTTCCTTAATGACAAGAGTGAAGGCTCCCTCACTGTCAGGGCCCTGCTTGGAAGGGCCAAGAAACGGGGAGCGAGAGCCCGGGAAGTGAGGGAAAGGGCCCAGGGGTGGGGGGTAGAGAGGGTGGTCTGTGGGGGCCATGACAGGACCTTGGGTGAGCAGGAAGTACAGGGCATGGCGGCCCACCGAGGTGACCACCTGTCCTCTCCCTAACATCGGTCTCCCATAGGTAAAGTGACCAGACCTCCCGATTTTAAACAATCTTTCCCACGTCCCGCCGTGTTTTAAAAAAGTCCTGATTTTTGGAAAGAATGTACAACAAGCTAGGTAATGGTGGGAGAATGGGAAGGGAATATACCCCCTCTACACCATGCCCCACCCCTGGTTCCACCCCCAGTCAATGGTGTCTTGCTTTACCAATGTTAAAATTTGGTCACTTTAATAGGGGACATAGTGAAGATGTGACATGCATTCAGTCTTGCTCTTCCGCTTAGGGGCCGGTGAAGGGTGGCCTCCTGCTGCTTCAAATCTCACGTGCAGAAAGCAGGGAGACGGACGTCTCTTTCCCAGGGCCAGTGCCAAGAGTCAGTGAGAAACTCATACAAAATCACTCCACTGGGCTCACCGTGGACAGTCCCACAAATCTGCCCCCCTCCGTCCTGCTTCCGCCTGGAAGTGATTGCCATGGGGGATGACACCACATGACAGCTGAGACTGGGCCTCCCGCGGTGCCAGGCATGAACGCTGCTCCTTCTGGCAGCTCCCTCTCCCTGTGTCCGATGATGGCGTTATTCACGGGTCCTTTGGTCCTGGGGAGGCTGTGACTTTGGGGTGACAGTGGGTGGGGGTGGGAGGGTTTCAATGACAGCTGTGATGCACGATTTAGAAAGCTTTGCCGGTGCACCTGTGGTATCCACATGCCAGTTCTCTGGCACGTACAGGTCAGAGTGAGGCTTCTGACTGCGGGACCTCCAGGAAGCGTGGCTTATCTGGCAGGAGGCTGTGCTTGGCTAAGAGGGCCTGTGGGGTGCAGGGAGGTGACCAGGGTTCCGAGCCTCTGAATGTTCTCAAGGGTCACAAGAGAAGTGCCAGCATGAGATTTTAACACAAACGAGGAATCAATACCACCTCACCAAGGGACAGGGGAACATTGCTCTGCCCGTGTGACTCCTCGTCCTCCCTGCAGTTCCTCTGAAACGTCTGGGGTCTTCTCACCCAAGGCCAATTTCCTGACTCCCATCACACACAGCCTCCATCCCTGCTGTTGGAGAATCTGTTTTGGCGGGTGGGGATGCCTGAGCCCCTTTGGTAATGGAGAGAATGAAGGGCACAAAGATGGGGACATGGAGGGGGAGCCCAGGCACGGGGATCTGAAGCAGAGGGACAAGCAGGACAGGGGGCAAGGTTCCACCCGCAAGCCCCCACCCCACCTGAGGGTCTCAGCCTGAGCTCATCCCCACAACGCAGCCCACCGCATAGAGGAATTGTGGAGAGAAGGCTGGCTTCGCTGGGCTCAGCCTTCCAGGCTGGCTCCCGTCTCCTCACCCGCCCTCGCAGACACATAATGGAATTAAAGGGGCTCCGCAGAGGTTCCGAGCAAGTGACTTATGCCACTGCAGTCAATAAAACCCACTCTCGGGAAGGAAGTAGATTCTGGGTCAGGGAAAGGTGGGCAGTCTGCAGCGCCGCCTCCAATGGGTCCCTCTTGGGGGTCCTCCATATTCCCCCTCTCTTCATTTCCACCAAATTGCCGGCTGCAGCTGCCAAAGTGGCTCCCCCACCTCCCTGCCACCCCCTTTTCTGATTTGTTATTTAGATTGACTGTGTCTTGGGCCCTCTGCTGAGATGTGGATGGCAGAGACATTCTGGGGAATGCCACATCTTCCTCAGCATCTGCAGGGGGAGGGCCAATCGATTCAGATGGTGAGGGGCCATCTGGGGCCTCCTGACCAGTGCATCCGTCACCCATGGGAGCTCACCTTACATGGGTGGGGATCCACCCCGTATGTCTCCAGTGTCTGCGCCTTCCTTAAAAAGTTCAGCTCGGAGGTGGCTGGTGTTTGGCCGCTGGAAGGAAGAAAGTGAGATGACTTCAGGACTGTCCACAGGTAGGGCCCCGTGGGCACACAGAGCCCACGGGGGTAAAGTGTATGCTGAACATGCTCAGGTGACTGCTGCGTGGAGAAAAGTGTGTGAGTGTGTGGTGTGTGAGATTGCTTATGGAATAGTAACTCTTCATTTATGGGGATGAAAAAAATCACATTGATTAAGGATAGGGTTATACAGCTGTGCATGTGTTGCACACCTGTGAAAAGCTGAATTGGCAAAAGTGTGATAGATACATTTACAACACTGACACAGAGAGAGAGAGAGAGAGAGAGAGAGAGAGAGAGAGAGAGAGAGAGAGAAGCTAAGGCTACTTATGTACGACTAAACACCTCATGGGGTTTGGTTTCTGGGTTTGGAAGTGGAGGGTCCTGGTTTCATGGACCGTCCCAGTCAATTGGCCTAATACCAGGGTTGGTGCTTCTGCTCTAGCCTCTACTTTGAGGCCTGGGGCCCTAAAAGCTTGCAAGAAGCCATGCACGGCACAGCCATTGGCCCCCCTTCACCTGGAACCCCAGAGGAAGGAGAGTCGGGGCAGGAGCAGAAAAAGACCGTGTGTCTGGTTGTCTCCTTGGCCGGGAGACCAGAAGGACTGCTGGTGCTTGGCCACCACAACTGACTGTGGTGACCCAAGATTCCATAGAAGAATCTAAGGAGCAGAATTCCAAATCCTCAGGGACTGTGGGCTTTCTGGAGTTATGGAGGCTGGGAGATCCCTGCAAGCCATTGCCCTGAGTACATCTTTAAACTGTACACACAAAAATGTCTCTTAAAGTCTTATAAGAATCAAGCAGAAGTTTAGCTTCACTAGTGATGCGTCTGCCTGAAGAATATGTTCTTTAGAATCTTCCTCCCCCCCAAACCCCCAAGTCAAAACAAAACAAACTCACTGCCATGGAGTGGATGTCAACACCCAGTGACCCCTCTGTGGGTTTCAGGACGGTAACTATTTATGGGAGGAGCCCCATTTATGGTAACTATTTATGGGAGGAGAAAGCCCTATCTTTTGCCCAAAGAGGGGCTGGTGGTTTTGAACTGCCAACCTTGTAGATCGAAGCCCAACTCATTACCAGGATGAGGCTGACGCCGGTGGGCGATGTGAGGGCTTGGAATGAGTTTTCAGGGGCAGCGAGTCCATGTGAGTGGGGGGGAGCCACGCAGGGGCGGGAATGGTGGTACTGTGTGAAGTGGGTTATGCACAGAGGTTCTAACAGCAAGGCCAGAAGTTCAAACCCACCAGCTGCTTCGTTTCTATTCCCATAAAGGTTTCCAGCCTCAGAAACCCACAGGGACCATTCCACCCGGCCCTAGAGGGGTGCTTGGAGACACAAGGGACTTGATGGCACTTTTGGGGAGGCAGGTATTATTGTGGAAAGTCACCGCTGCACCACAACACAGGGGAGATGTTTGGGAAAGGCCTGTAGAGAGCAGAAAGGCTGCTCTGTCTGTGCGGTCCCGGCTGGGAACCAGAAGTGCTGGGGCCCAGGGTCTTTGACAAGGAGCTTCTGAAGTGGTGAGGGGTGCTCTCTGTGGGGTGGGCCCGGTGGGCTCCAGAGAGGCCCTTCACGGCCCTGGAAACAGATTCCGCAGGCTGACCATGCACATTCTGATCCTGAGCACACGGGGGCAGTGTTTCCCCACCAAGCTGGAGGAGCCCTGGGTCAGGCGTAATGCATTACAATGGTGACATTGTGCTGAACTTGTATGGAACTCTTCATAGTTTATCCATGTGGGGGCTTTTGTGCCACAGAAGGAGAGCTCAAACACTGTTAGCGCTCTTTTGTTTGTTTTTACATTAATCTTTGTAGAACATCTCATTTCAGACAGGTGAAAAGATGTGTTAACTTTTTTTTCTTTTAGTTGGAATTAAAAAAAAATATTTAAATACCAAAAGTGATTGCTGCCTTTTTTAAAAAACACACACAATACAGGGTTATGGGACAAAATGCAGAGGAGCCAGCTTCTCCCGACACGTGGACACAGGGGGACGGGCTTTGCCACAGCACTGCGATGCGCTGTGCCTGTTGCATACTGTGTGTGTCCCGGGTCAACATCTCCACTCTGAAACAGGGACATTCCTCCCGGGGCTCAGGTCTGACCTCACAGTGGCGAGTGCGGAGGTCTTGGGAGCAGTTCAGTGAGGGCTGGGGCAGTGGGTAACCGTGCAGACACAGAGTTTTCGTGATGGAGTGGAGAGCAGAGGTACAACGTGGGAGTATCTATAGGGTAGGGATTCTTCCACAGGTTCCAGACAATCAAGGTACCGAAGTTTGACCAGAAAACAACAACCCAAATCTCCCCAAATCAGCAGTTCTAATAATAGAAACTCAAAATTTCTCCCACTAAGCTCAATACACGTCAAAGCTCTAGATCTTCCCAGGCAGTGGAGGTAGAGGCCCTGGCATTCCTCCTGTTAACACTGTCTTATGGGATTCAAATTTTGTGGATGAGCTCAAAGGAACGGAGGCCAATAAACTTCCATGCTTTCTGTGCCGTGTGCAGGGCCGGGGGTCGTGAGAGTGTGTAGGGGGAGGGTGGGGGGCGGGCGGATGAGTTGGGCATTGCTGAGGACATAGTACCCCAACCAATGTGTTCTCAGGGCACCCATAAAAATCAAGCACAAGGGGGCTGTGCCCTGGTGGCGTAGTGGTTGTGCGCGGGACTGCGGCCCACTGGGATGGAGGTTCAATTCCAGCAGTGGGGCTGGGCCTCCTACTCCCACCACCAGAGAGCAGTGATGCACTCCCCCCCCCAAAAAACAACAACAACAACAACAAAAATCAAGCACAAGGGGTTGTGCCCTGGTGGCGTAGTGGTTGTGCACGGGACTGCGGCCCACTGGGATGGAGGTTCCATTCCAGCTCCACAGGAGCAAAGGCTGGGCCTC
>PVJH01032464.1:0-22592 GCA_004026705.1 Nesogale talazaci | reverse complement strand
TGGGCGTTGTTGAGCTAGATGGATGCTTTTTTACCTGCAAGCCATTAAGACCCCAGACATTATATCTTTTGATAGCCGGGTATCATCAGCTTTCCTCACCACTTTAGCTTATGCCCACATTTGTTTTCAGTGATTGTGTCAGAAAGGTGAGCATTATGGAATGCCAATTTAATAGAACAAAGTGTTCTTACATTAAGAATTACTTGAGTGGGGGCCCAATGTGCATCTCCTGCTTAACATTAAGCCTATAAATATATGCATGTAGATCTATTTCCCCATCAACATATATAAATATATTTACCTATGTACATGCTTGTACTTAGACCTCTCTAAATGCCCTTTGCATCCTACCTATTTCTTCTATTTGCTTTTACTCCCCTCTTGTCCCACTACCATGCTCAGCCTTCATTTGGGTTTCAGTAATTTCTCTCGGTTACCCTACTCTTGATCACTCTCTACCACACCTTTCACACCCTCCTTGCTACTGATTTTGGATCATGTGTTATTCCCTTCTCCCGGAATTGATAAACACCACCTCATTTCCCCTACCTCCCCATCTCCCATATCCCCCAGAAACCACTGGTCCTGTAATTTTCTCCTCCAGATTGAATATCCAGTCTATCTTATCTAGATAGACCTGCAGAGATAATAATATGCACAAAAAACCCAAGACATAGCAAGATGAAGTAACAAAAAACAAAAGGAACAAATGACAACTACAAGGAAAAAACAATGTCCAGAAAAAATATATCAATCAATAAAAATAATAATAAAAAAGAAAAACCTGTAAATAGTTGAAAGTCTGTTTGCTGATCTCTAGGAATGACCTCTGGTCAAGTCAGATGGAGTTCTATTCCCTCACCCTATCCTTGTCACTCCCTCACTTCCCTCACTGCTCTGCTGCATGCCCTCAGTGTATTCCTCTGTGAGGTAGGGTCAGACCTGACACTGCAATTCCAACAATGTGTCTTCAGTGTCGTCCTCTGGAGTGCCATGGGTCAGCAAGGGATGCCATGTCTCATAGTGGAGCTGGCCAGCTCTGTGCTTTGACTGTTCTGATATCATCCTCAAGGCTTGGTGGGACAGGATGCTCCCCACTCTCTCATCTTCACCCTTCATTTGCTCCCATGTGCTCTGGTCAGACATGTCCCTCTCTCACAGCTTCAGTGCTGTCCTCTAAAGTAAATTCTTCTGGGTGGTGGCTGTCCACATGTTTGGGATTGGGGCCAGGCCCTCAGACCCCTTTACTGGCTCCCCATTCCATGCTGTCATAATGCATTCATATGCTGGAACACCATGTTTAAGTCTGGTCCCTCATTCCCTGTGGAGATATAAAAAATACCCTCCCCTTGTGTGGGTTAGTACCCTGTTCTCCAACTACACATTGCTATCTTCCGCCTCCCCCCCTCCCTTTTAATTGGTCACCATAAGTAACTCTGGATTTGGTCACCATAAGTAACTGCCATACTACCTGGACCTCCCCATAGGGATTTTTATACATAACAGCATTTTCCCTATGTCCCTTTTGCATTTTTTTTAAAGCTAACCTCTGCAGACCCATGTTGTACTTGTCATTTTGAACTTGTGTTACTTTACTTAGCATGGTTTCCTCCAGTTTGTCCCATGCTTGATATGCTTCATGTGTTTATCACTGCTTTTCCTTAATGCATTTTATTCCATTGCACGCATGTACCACAGGTTTTTAATCCATTTGTCTGTTGATGGAAATTTGGGCTGTTTCCAACTCCTTGCAATAAACATTGGAGCACAGATGTCTGGCAATGATCTGTTGCTTGCCTCTTCTGGGTATGTGCACAGTAGGGGGATTGCTGAGTTGTACGGTAGCTCAATTCCCATCTGTTTTAGAAATCACCAAATCGATTTCCACAGTGGATGTACATACCTAGAGGTCCACCAGCAGTGGATGAGAATTCCCTTCTCACCACAGACCCTCCAACAGTTGTCGTTTCTTGATTTTTTAAATTGGGCGATATTTGGAGGTGTTAGATGTCATATCATACTTGTTTTAATTTGCATTTCTCTTATGGCTAGTGATCTGGAATATTTTCTCATATGTTTATTGGCCATTAGGATTTCTGCCTTTGTCAAACTACCATTCAGGTCTTTGCCCCTCTCTTCAGTAGGCAGCTAGTTTTTCTCTTATTGTAAGCTTGCAAAGTATTGTAGATTTTAGTAATAATATCTTTGTCTGATGTGTCATTGCTAAGGATGTTTTCCCAGTTGGTGGGCTCTCTTATTACACTCATGGTGAATTCTTTCAGTGTACACAGATGATTTATCTTCAGTGTATCCCATCTGTCATTTTGTGACTCCTCTGTAGTTGCAGCCTTCCCTATTTCTGATAGCCTATATACTCCATGTGCCAAAGATCTCAGGTTTGTTCCAATTCTCTTACGAATTGCCCTACTGTTTGGGGGTTTACCTCAAGGTCTGTGATCCATCATGAGTTTATTCTTGTGCATGGAATTAGGTAGGACTCTTGCTTCATTTTTTGATAGGTAGTTATCCTTTTAGTTCCCAGCATCATTTATTGAAGAGGGCATCCATGTCTTCCAAGTTGTTGAATTCAATAGCGTACAGGCCTTAATAGTGGTATGCAATTATCCTTTTGATTTTATTAGAGTCTGTTGAAATGTCCATTGCTTCATCTCTCATCCTTGAAATTGGCATGTTTTCTTTCCTTCTTTTGGTTACCTTTGCCATTGGTCAACCAATTCTGCCAATTCTTTCAAAGAACTAACTTTTAACTGCATTATTTTTTTCCACAGTTCGCTTATTTTCCCTCTCCTGTATCTCAGCTCTGATTTTTAATATTTCTACTCTTTTGCTATTAGTTGAATTGTTCTGTTGAATCTGCTCTAATTGGTGTAAGATTTGTGCCAGCATATCAACTTAAAGTCTCTCTTCTTTTTTTTATGTGTGCATTTATGGCTATCAATCTTCCTCTGATAAAAGCCTTACCTGTATCCCAAAGGTTTTGGTACATCATATTTTGGAGTTTGACTTATGAATTTTACAGTTCTCTCACTGGGTACGTGTAAATTTATTATTCTCACTGGTTCTTCCGGTTATTTTATGTAATGGTCTCTTATTTGCATTTGATGAATGTCGATCTTCTGATCATACAGGAATGGCAAGGAGCTTTTGTAGGGCTGGGTTCCTTTTTGTGTATTCTCTGAATTTTCCCTTGTCTAGAAGACTCTTACTTCTCCATCTATCTTAATAGGTAAGTTGGCCAGGGATAGTGTTCTTGGGTCTGCATTTGGTTCCCTTCAATTTTTGGAATATGTTACTCCATTTGCTCCTCTTCTTCATCATGTCTGCTGATAGGTCTGAACATAATCTTATCAAGGTACCTTTATATGTGACTCTTTGCTTTTCCTTGGCTGCACTTATGATCCTCTTCTTTTCTTCATAGTTGGATAATTTAAATATTATATCCCTTGGTGACTTCTTCTTGGGATTCAGTCCAATTGTTGTTCTTTCAACATTCTGCATGATTGCCTGATTTTCATTTATTAAGCTGGGGAAGTTTTCCTCTAAGAATTCCCATTCTGTTTTTGCTGTTGACTTCTTTGTTACATCATATTCTGGCAGTCCAATTATTCTAACATTGTTCCTCTTCATAGCATAAGACATGGCTCTCAAGTTTTCTTCAACTTCTCTGATTGTCTTATTCTATTGCTTTTCCCATTTGTTAAGGTCTGCTTGATTAAGCTCTAGGTGACTGAAGCAACTGTATTCTCTAGTCTGTTGTCAAACTCTGTCAATTTGCCACTGGATTTGGCCCTTAAGTCTTGCATTTTCCTTTTGTGTATTGCCTTTATCCATTCTATTCTTTCAGCCTTTTCTGTGTAGATTCCTTCATATCCTGAATGACTCTTAGCAGCATTCTGAAATTTTCTTTTTGTGGTTGGTCAATATCTGCTTCTCCTATGCACATCATTATATTCATGACTTCTGGCACTGTCTCCTGCTTCTCTTGCTTTTTTGTTGAGGCTATTGGGACTGTTTACTATTTATGTGTTGTTTTAGAGGATCCTCGAGCCATCCTCTAGAATTAAAGAACACCTAACTTTCCCTTGGAGGACTCATATGAGTGCTTCTACAAACTACCTGCAGGTAGCTGGAATGGGGGTTCCACCTACTGCTGTACCTTCCTTTGGTTTCACTCTGACCTCAGCCCACTAATATTTCACTATGTGGAATGTAAGTTGGAGAGTCCTTCAAGGGGACACTGGTCAGGTTGTTTTGGGCCCATGATGGTGGTGCTTCAGTGACTGATCAATAAGTAAGTTGTAATAGTTTGTCTCATGGTGCTTGGAGAACCTCAGGGGGTGTGGGGTACTTCCCTCTGTAACTGGAGTCTTGAGGTGGGAATGTGTGTGTGCCCTCCTTGGTGTAGAGCACTGTAACTGGCAGGCAGAATTTCCCTAGTCAGAGTGATTGCCTTGGAGGTTGGACGGATGTTACTGTGGTGGCATGGAGCACCACCAGTGATGGGCAGGAGTTTCCCTGGTCACTTGTAGGGCCTTGGGGTTTAGGCTGGAGTTCCCCCAGCCATTTGAAGGAAATCCCCTAGCTACTTGGGGTATGGAAGACGTCTTGCATGGTTTCCCCACCTGTGTTTAAAGCCAGTCAATGCAGGTGGGAGGTCCCTCACCTGGGTCTTCAGACTTACCCTGAGCAGAAGGGAGTGGCCTGGAAGATGATAGTGCCTTGTGAAAGAAAAGAGAAGAGAGGAGAAGAAAAGGAGAGAAAGAAGAGAACAAAACAGGAGCAAAAGTGCCAAGCAAACAAACACCTGCTCACACACAAGAAAATGCTAAAACTACACAAAAGTAAAAACTATCAAAAAAGGAAACTTGAATCTGTTGAGACTCTGGTGAGAAATAGAGAAGAGATAGAAGAGGAAAAAGGAAGAAATTGTGAAATAAGAATAAAGTAAAGCAAGGGAAGCAAGGAAGAGCAAAAAATATAGAAAGCTGAGCACAGTGCCGTGCGTAGCCCTGTTTCATACTGTGTGCAGCACTGTCACAGGGGCAGACTGTAGCTCCCCCACTGGGTGGGCAGAATTGCCCTAGGCGGAGGGTCATGGGCTGGAAACCAGTAGTGGCATGTGAAGGAAAAGAGAGGGGGAGGAGAGAAACAGAATAGCAGAAAGAAAGGATAAGACAGCAGAGAGAGAGAAGGGAGAAAATAAAGAGGAAGGGGGGGAAACACAACTGTGCACATTAAGTTTGACTGTGATGGTAGAGAGAGGAGAAGGAAAAAAAAAAGAATAAAGAGATATTTGATCACTGTTTGCCTGAATGTGGGCCCAGAAGTATTTAAAGCCAGCAGGTTAGTGTACCCTTTCAGTGCAGGGATCCAGTGGTACTGGGCAGAATTGCCCTGGTTGGCAAGATTACCTTAGAGGCCCAGTAGAAGTCTCCTCAACAGCACAGAATACTGTGGGGGACTGTCACCACTGCTTTGTGTGGTGTGTAGCCCTCCCACAGAGGGCAGGCTGGAGTTCCCTGTTATTTCGGTTGAGTTGCCATAGGCAGAGGATAGTGACTTGGAATCCCCCAGTGGCATATAACAGGAAAGATATCAAGAGAAGAGGAAAAAGAGATAAAAGGAAGGATGATAAGAGAGAAAAAGGGGAGGGGGAGCAAAACAAAACTGGGCCCTGTGAGACCAACTGTAGTGGGAAAGATAGCAAGGTGAGAGAAGAAAGAAAGAAGAAATAGTTTGGTAAATAAGGAGAGACATCAGGTTTGTTTGCTTGACGGTGGAGTTGGTGGAGTTCCAACTCTGCCTCAAGGTCACGGGTTGATGAGCCCACTTGTAATAGGGTCCCACAGATGCTGGGTGGAATTGCCTTCAAAGGCAAGGTCACAGCAGGGCCAGATGTCAGTCCCCACAGTGGTATTGGGTGCTGGCACTAACTGGGATGCCTGCCTTGTACTGTATGTAGCACTAGACTGGTGAGCAGGGGAGTGGTGGTGGTGGTGGTGGTGGTGGTGGAGTGAAGGGGGCTGTGTTTCCCTCCATCCCATGTAGGACTCCAGGACAGGCAGGACCTCTTTAGTTGTGTGCAATCTCACTGAGAAGGGATTTGGGTTTATTAATCTATTTAGACTGCTTATGCCCTACTATACTAGCTCAGAGGTTGGTTTGTCCATGTCCCCTCTCTGCTCCCCCCACGAAAATAAAATTAGATTAAATTGGTTCCCTATCTCTGGTGTCGGAGTCTTTGTTATAGTGAAAGCCTCCAGGCACTGAAGTCAAATTGTGGCATTCTTTAGCATGGGTTCCCTTCTTATACAAATATATGTTAAGATACTCTTTTTATGTGCTTCCTTCCAGGTTGATCAATGAGCCTGGGATTTGTCATTTTTTACCCAGAAGTTATAATTTATTTTTGGGGATTTATGAGGACCCTTGATTTGATTTGGAGCTATCACGCTGGCCCTCAGAGAGGGAGAGCCAGCTTATCAAGAAGGTTGTTTACTTCTCGGCCAACTTGAACTGAATTCTCCCCCCTGGACTATCTACTTATTTTCTGCCACACTTCGTCTCGACACAGGTATGTTCCTGCTTTTTTTTTCAACTCAAAATTATGACTTCCACACTTCTCAGTTTCTAAGCTCAAGACAGCTAACAGCAGGAAGCACTGATGTGAGGATCTGTGATGAGTGACTAGGCCTTAGAGGTTCTCTTCTTGCCTTTAGGATTTAGCCTGGGGGAATCGCTACTCACTTTGTTGGGGCTGTGGGCCCACAAGTCCAGAGTGCTGAACCTAGAGTGATTTAGTGCATTCTTGGCTCTCTTTATGGGTGGATATCAAAAAAAGTGGGATTCAGAACTGTCCCTAGTACCCTAGTTCTTATGTCAGGACTCCATCTCCCAATCTCCTTCACCTTACCTCCCACTTTTCTGATTTGGCAGCAGGAGCTCCAGACAGGTGAGTCTTAACTAGATGCCATTTTCTCTACCGAGAGACTATGTTTTAGGTGGAATTCTGCCATTATTCTTCTTAGAATATGAATGTCTCTTCCCATGTTGACAATAACCCATTTCTGGTATGCAAACCTTTCTTGTAATTTAATTGAACTTTCAATATTTTCTGCATTGGTATTGGGTTGCTAGTCAGAAAAATCACCCTGGAACTTTCAGAGCCTTGACAAATGTAAGACTTTCAGGTGACTTAATAATATAACAGAGATTGACACACTACAGCCAACATGTAAAAGCATACAAAAGAGATGAGAATTTTCATGTTTTTTTTTCCTGCTTTTACTAAGAATATGGGGGCTACCAGATGTTTCATTATGAAAAACCTATTTATCATTGCTTGTCAGCTGGTGTCAGTGTAATTTCATCTGTAAGCAAACAGACCTGGTAGTCATTTTTATTTATTTAGAAAAGGGTAAAATGTGGCTGTCTTAGGGAGGAAAAGAATGAAAAATCACAAACTTAAACCAGTGATCTTTAAGAAATCTATTTACTCTCATTATTTCAGATCATGCTCAGCATCTTCTTACCAGCATATCATTGTTCTGTGTTCTTTCTTAGAATTGGCTGCCTTTGTCTTAAAACAAGTCTCCCATTTTTGTAAGTTCTGCTATTTGTTTCCTTCTGTAAATCCTCTAGAATGAAAAAGTGCAACAGCCAAAAACTGTATCTAAGAGAATTGGAAAGCTAAAACAACAATGAAATCAAAACAAAAAGAAAGCACATCATTTTTTTTCAGAACAATTCTTTCTTTTCCAGCAATTTCACCACTTACCTTTAAAAAGCCTCCTAGAGAATGACAATTTGAGCCTGATAATTAAAAAACACCCATATTTTTATTGTTCACCTCCTTTATGGCTACACTCTAAGCGATTTAAAGAGGAAAAAATGAGGACAGGACAAAAATTAAAATAAGTAAAGTATGATGGAAATAAATAAATAAGATGAGCATAGGCACCATACTTGTATACCCATTTGGAAATAATGGATTTTATCATATCCTAAAGCCTGAAAATGGGAAAGTATAAACATTTAACAATACATGTCAAGAACTAAAATAGAAAAACATCCAAAGATAAGTATGTTCTATAACATTTTCAAATATTGAAATTTTTATAACAATGGCAATAAACTTTTTGAATGCCAAATCAATAGACTGTTCTCTTGTTTTCTCACTGAAAACTCATACCATCAAGAAATAGAATAGCGCACTACTCATTTGTGTATGCATAACCATTTTACTTCTGCCCTTCCATACAAAGACTTACACAATTATGAGAGGAAGTTAAAGGGATGTGAGGTGAAGTCATATTTAAACAGAAAGGTCTGCATAGACAGAATGCTCACCTCTTTAGAAAATACCTTTACCTTCTAGAATCCAAACACATCCCTTTATCCATCTCCTGTTCAAGTCTGAACACTGGTCTAGTCAGAAACTAGATGTTCAGAGATGCTTACAAAAGGAAAATAGTGCAAGGACAATCTGAGGTCTACAGGGCAAGAGAGGATGTTCTATGACCCTGATTGCAGAAGACTGAGAAGTCTTTCTCGTTTCCTCCTATCATGGCCAAAAAAACAGGTGATTAATATGCACTGTAGGAAGGCCTGGGCAGTTCAGTTGCCCATTTTCATCTGCAAGAACCTTAAAATTAGGTCATAGCCACCAGGAAAAATTTCTTTTCCATTGGCAGGCGATGTGAAAGTGTTAACAGTCTCAGACAGGCGGAAACACCTCTCCAAGTTCTCTAAATGATGGGAATGACTTGCCCTATTAAACTTACACAAACTCTAGATTCCAAGATCTCTTAATATGCAATCAAGAAGTTTCATGTTTCACCTTATATGTGAAAGGAAACAAATCAACAACAAAAAAGAAGCAATACCCTTTTTAACTTCTTTGCTTCATCCATTCTCTTGAATATGTAATATTCTAAGCATAAGATTTCTTAAAAGAAATACTGTTGTTGTTGTTGAGTGTTCTAGAGTCAGTTCTGATGTATAACTTCCCTATGTGCAATGGAGACCTTACAGAGTCCACTACATTCCTCACCATTGGCGCTGTCCTTGAGTTGATTGTTCCAGCCACCATGGTGATCCGTCTCACTAAGGGTCTTCCGCTTTGTCTCTGACCCTCTACTTTGCCCAGCATGGCGAACACTGCTCCTGCTATTTAGATTTTTTTCTAAATTTAAGATTCAATCTTTATTTAAAGTATGACATCCATGAGAATAAACTATCTAGTTATTTTTTAAGGAATTGCTAATATTGTCAAGCATGTGTGTATAATCTAAAAATGCCTTTGTTTCACCATATTAAAAATAATGAAGAATGTACTTAAGAAATAAAGTTGAAAGATTGTTAGGAAAATGTGTTTTGCTTATATTTCATAGACTTGTAGGGGGTCGTCAGGAGTCAAGACAATGCTGGTAATGGAATGAGTAAATGAAGCTAGTTTGTTTCTAACTTAGTAATATGTAGGGGAGTTTGAGGCCATGAAATATCTCCATTTAAAAAAAGAATTAATAGGTAGCAAAGGAAAGATCACCAGTCAAAAGTTCAGAAACAAAAATTTAAGTTTTGCTTTTATAATTAATTCAGCTTTTAACCACTGGTCTCAGCTTATTCATCTATACCAGCACGAAGCAGTGAACTAACAGAGATGATTGCAGGGTTGGCCTCAATCCCAGCTATTTCGACTCCCTCCCCAGAAGATTGCACACAGCCTGGGGAGAGGGGCAGATCTTGCCAGAACACAGGGAAGGGAAGGAGGGCAGGAGAGAGGGAAAGAGGGACAGAGGGACAGAGAGAATGGCTTCCTTGCCCACCAGACCATGAGGATAGCACTCCTACTCAGAGCAGCTAAGGCAGAGAAAGGACTGTAGGACCAGCCCCACCACAAGATAGAACATCCCCTGACTCACTCACAGCACTGCATTGGATAGAAATGTAGACACAGCATAGGAATTGTGTCTAGTCTGACAACCCCCCAACCTGGGTGAAACACAAAGGGAGCACAACAGTGCAGCAAGAAGAGCAAAGCAACAAAATCCCTGACAGATACCCCAAAATAGACGTCAGACTCAGGAGACAGGGCCTGGTATCTCATCAGATTCGATCAGAAAATATACATAAGGATCAGTTGCCCTGGAACTATTTATAGGATCCCCCTTTCTTATTATTCTTTTTCATGTCTATTCATATCAGATAGACAAGATAAACCATCTCAAGGAGAAAATACTGAGACGTCCATTTCTGGAGCGGGGTACAGGGGAGAGAGGAAGGTGAAGGAAGGGAGGGGACACCCAAAAAACCCAGGGACAAAGGAACAACCAGAATCTAAGAGAGCTTAGAATGCCTGGTGGGATTCAGTCAAAGGCAAGAAGTCCAGGGGAGAGCTGAATGAAGATCAGACATGACAGTGAGGCAGGGGGAAGTACAAGGAAAATGAGGAAAGAACTTGAAGGCAAAAGACATTTATAGAGGTCCAAATATAGGCATGTGCATATGTAAATGTATTTATATATGATAAGGATATAGGCCTATGTACTATATTTATATATTAAGTATTAAGGTAACAGACAAACATTGGGCCTCTATTCAAGTCTTTCCTCAACACAAGAGCAATTTAGTTCTAGTAACCTGCCATTATATGATGCTCACCTACCAGAAATTATTGCTGAAGACAAAATGGGTGTGTAAGCAAATGTGGTGAAGAAAGCTGATGGTACCCAGGTATGAAAAGATATAGCATCTGAAGTCTTAAAGGCTTGAAGCTAAACAAGTGGCCACCTAGCAGGGAAGCAACAAAGTTTACATGGGAGAACACTAGCCTGTGTGATCATGAAGTGTTGACAAGATCAGGCATCCAAAAACTCAAAACAATCATACTGATGCGAATGTGTGGGATTGGAGTGGAGACTAGCTCATCTGTACACAATTAGACATCTACTTACAGAAGGGTCACAAGGAAGGGACAAGTTAGCCAGAGTGCTGTATCATACCAACAAAACACACAACATTCCTCTTTTTATTTAATGCCCCTGCCTCACTATCATGAATCCAGTTCTACCTTATAAACCCAGCTAGATCAGAGCATGCACACTGGTACAGATAAATTCTCTTTGTGCATGGAATCCAGGACAGATAAAATCCCCAGGAGCAGTAATGGAAATTCTGATGCCATGAAGATATGGGGAAGTTGGGGGAAGAAAGAAGGAGGAGAAAGCAAAAACTGATTATTAGGATGGAAATATAACCCCCTGCACCATATTCACCACCACCCCCTACTGCCAATTCACCCCCCACTGCCAATCCCCAGCCAAGGGGATGAACACAGAAATGTGGGTGAAGGGAGACAGGGGACAGTGGTATGGTATGAAAAAAAATTTACCAAGGGGTCATGGGTGATTGGGCAGGGAAAGGAGGGAAAAAAGAGGAGCTGATGCCAAGGGCTCAAGTAGAAAGAAAATATTTTGAAACATACGATGGAAACCTATAAATGTGTTTGATATGACTGATGCATGGATTGCTATAAGAAATGTAAGAGCCCAAAATCAAATGATTTATTTTTAAAAAGTAATATACAAAAAGAAAAATGAAGAAGACTGAGTAGAAAAAAGCAAAAAAAAAAGAGTTGCTAAGAAATAGGTTATTTCTAAGGCTACATCTACATACAAGTTTGCCAATTTTCATGGTTTTAGTTGACCTAATTTGTAAGCACTCATGAAAAAATGTAATTTCTATCACTTGGTGTGGCAGTCATGTGCTTATGTTAATTTTATGATTGAGATGTAGGGGTGCATTCTAGCCTGTTAATCTGGAGATAGCCATTGAGTAGCCAATGAAGCCTCTATGTGGGCATGACTTTCACCGAGACTCCTGGGAAATCTCACAATATTTCCCTCATGAGGATGAGAAGCTATCATCCCCAGTTGTTGGGAGTTAGTTTCAGAGATGATTAATCACAGAAAAGACAAGCTGACAGCATTTGGGAAACTGGAGGAGCCAGCGGAGAGACCACATGGCTTTGCCCTGATAGAGCCAGACCTCTGAAGCTGGGGCGGCCACATGGAGACCTCTGCCAGCAATGAGTTGCTCCTGCTATTGATGGACCCTGAGCCCTGGAGGCGAGGTGCCCTGCCAGCACCAGGATTCTGCACCTACTGACCTTTGACTTTGTAAGTCGGAAGAAGACTTTATAGACTGATTTCGGGCATATGGGTTAATATCAGACTTATGACTTTGAACTGGACTGCGTTGGGATGCTTTCTCCATGTCCCATTCCTTTTGTATATAAACCCTTTCCTTATATTGATATGCATGTCTATGAAATTTGTTCCTCTAGCCTACCTGGACTGACACACTTTGGTGCACTATTAATTCAAAAAAATTGCAACAATAATCATTTACAGTAGATGCAAAGTGGGATTATATCAACAACAATGCCAGTTAAATAAAGTCTTCCAATATAAAAGTCAGTCAGATTAACCTGGGCTTAACTTTCCAACACCCTTTCTTTGGTCTTAATAATTTATTATACCTGTTTTCTGTGCTGAGATGTAAAACCATCCATCATAGGGAAAAACGGCCCCTTTGGCTCAGCTAAGAGTCCTAGCCTCCATCACTGATAAGAGCCTACCTAACACACAGGTGTTTACAATGATTAGGACCTAGTGTTGTAAATCTGAAAAATCTCCCAATAAATAAGTCAAAGTAAAAAATTCAGGTTGCAGCTCTCCACAGCATCATAGTCTGGCAAGTTTTCATTTGAAAAGGCCTAGATGTGCAGAATAAGAGCAATAACCTCAGTAGCCCTAGCAGCAAAGTAGTTAAGCCATCAACTACTTGCCAACAGATTGGGGGTTCAAACCCACCAACCACTCTGGGAATTGTCCTCTCTATCCTTCAGACTCTCTACGAGTGAGTGGGATTCAACTAGATGGTAATGGATTTAGTTTTGGGTTTGAAATCTGTATAGATGAGGATTATCAGGCTTCTTTTCCAGGATGCTGCTTGGTGGTTCTAACCACCAATTAGGGGCCAATACTGAAGCACAAATCATTGGTTCTACCCAGGGATCCTAACATATTTAAAGGAGTCAATTATGAAGTCTTGTGAGATCAGCAGGGTATGCATGCATTTAGAACACAAGGGTAAGGTAAAACTACACAAACCTGGGGGGAACAGAGGTGGTGGTGTTAGGTTCTGACCCTTAACAATGCTATGTTCAACAGAACAAAACACTGTCAGTTCTGGACAGCCTCAAAATTGTTGTCATGTTTGAGCCCCTCAATGTAGCCACTACATCCAGCAAGGTCTTCCTCTCTTGTGCTGCCCCTCCACCTTTTCAAGCATGATGTCCTTTTTCCAGGACTGGTCTCTTCTGACAACATATTCAAAATATATAAGACAAAGTCTCCCCATCCTTGCCTCTAAAGAGCTTTCTGACTGTGTTTTTTCCAAGATTTGCTTGTTCTCTTCATAATTCGTGGTACTTTCAATATTCTTCACCAACACTGTAGCTCAAATGCATTCATTCTTCTTTGATCTTCCTTTTGCAATGTCCAAATTTCAAATGCATCTGACATAATTGAAAATACTGTGTCATTGTCTATTTGAGGATACTTTAAATCTCCAAATAACATTCTGGCATAATAAGTTACATATTGGCCTCCTAACTTAAAGGTCAGCAATTGAAACCCCCAGCACCTTTAAGGGGGAAAGGCAAGACTTTTTAGTCCTCTAAAGATTTAAACCAGGGGAAGCTATACTCTGACATATAGACTACATCAACTCACTGGCTGTAGTCTTAGAGAACAGAAATAGAGGCTTAACAAAGAAGGAAAGAAAGAGAAAAAAAGGAGGGAAGGAAGAGAGAGAGAAAGAAAATAAATGAATGAACTAAAAAAAGAAAGAAAACTGTTATGGACAGAATTGTGTCCCTTCAAAACACCACAATAAGTGTATCAAATCCTCCCTCCTCTTCCAGTGGCTATAATGCCAGCTAACACAGCAACTAAGTGCTTTGCTGCTAAGCCAAAGTTTGAAGTTTCAAACCTACCAAATACATCCTGGGCAAGAATTTGGCAATCTGTTTCCCTAAATGTGTCAGTCCGGGTAGGCTAGAGGAACAAATTTCAAAGGCACGCATATGGATATAAAGAAAAGGGTTTATATACAAAAGGAATGTGACACTAAGAAGGCATCCCAATACAGTTCAGTACAAAGTTATAAGTCCGATATTAACCCATATGCCCGAAATCAGTCTACAAAGCCTTCTTCTGACTCACGAAGTCACAGGTCAGTGGGTAGAATCCCGGTGCTGGCAGGGGTCTCCCCATGGCTCCTTGATTCCAGAACTCAGGGTCTATCAACAGCATGCTGCTCCAGCTTCAGAGGTCTGGCTCCATCAGGGCAAAGCTGTGTGGTCTCTCCGCTGGCTCTTCCAGCTTCTCAGATGCTGCCATCTTGTCTTTTCCATGACTTATCGCCTCTGAGACTAACTCCCAACAACTGGGGAAGATAGCTTCTCATCTTCCAGAGGGAAATATCATGAAATTTCCCAGAAATCTCAGGAGAAAGCCATGCCCACATAGAGGCCTCATTGGCTACTCAATGGCTATCTCCAGATTAACAGGGTAGACTTCACCCCTACATTTCAATCATAAAATTAACATAAGCACATGACTGCCACACTAAAACTTCAGGGCCCTGGTGATAGAGTGGGTTACATATAGGGCCAGTTTAATAGTAAGATATAGTTGGAGTTTAAACTGTCAATCAAGGCACAAATTGATAACCTCCTAAGGAGGTGTGAGCAAGATCAATAACTTGCTGGAGACTAGCCACTCTCCCTCTCTGTTTTCACTTTCCTTTTGTGAGCCATGCTGAGACCTGCAAGAGTCCTGGCCTTTTGATCCACAAGACTGTTTACCCACCAGCCTATGATCTTCCTTCACTCTTATGATTGCTTATGTCTATGTGATTCTGAAGAGGGACTTGTGACCAGTATTGGACTCATGTACTGGTCTCCGAATTATGGACTTGATATCAGCTGACCTGGGATGTTTGCCTGGTATATAACTATTCCTTGATATAAAACTCTCTCTTCCACAGTCCAGGGTTTGTCTCACTAGTCAGCCCAGCCTAACATACCTACTAATTACAATGTTGGCAGTTCAAAACTACCAGCCCTTCCAAGGGAGAAAGATGAGGCTTTTGATTCCCATAAAGAGTTAAATTGTAGTCTCAGAACCCCATAGGGGGAATGCTTCCCTGCCCTCCAGGGTTGGTATGGGTCGAAGTTGGCACAACAACAATGGGTTTATCACAATCATGTACACCCAATGAATAGTCTACTTCAGTCCTACAGGATTGTTCATAAGTCTGAATTAACTCCATGGCAATGGTTTGTCTCATCTTTATGCCTATGTTTATGATCCCATTAAAAATTTTTATGATCCCATTTGTGATAGATTCTCTCTGCTATGACACCCCTAGTTGACAGTGTCTTAATTTCTTTCAAGCTGCAGAAGGCATTATGTATAGAGAAATGAGAAGAGCTAGGAAAAGATCAATGTCTAACCTCATGAAGATCTTGGTTGAAAAAGAACTGAAAAGAGATGTGAATCTTCCTCCAGTGCCATCCTAGCATAGGGAGGGTTCCCTAAATACAGGCTGCTCACCTCTGAAGCACTGAGAAAATAAACTTCTGTGAATGCCACTCACTTGTGGCACTTCTGTTGTAGGAGCAGTAGATAACGGAGGCCCTAGATTCCTTACCAACACGGTCAGTAGAGACATAGGTTCAGGGACACAGCCAGTCTGGAGTTGCTATGAGTGGGACATGGCTTAATGGCAATGAGTATTTAGGAACTTTAAAAAGTGCAGAGGGACCTTGGTGGTGCTGTGGGTAGATGTTGACTGCTAACCCCAAAGGGTTCAAGCCCTGCAGCCCTTCCTCAGGAGAAAGAGTAGGCTATCTTCTCAAAAGATTTAACCCCGGAAACCATACGGTGAGGGAGAAGTCAATCAATGGTACTAAGTTTGGTATTTAGCTTAGGGGGTAAGAAAGAGGGAAACCTTCAAGGAGATGGATTGCGTGGTAACTCTAGCAATAGGTTCAAACATGAGAACAGTTGTGAGCATGACCCAAGACGGACGAGTAATCTGTTCTGTTGTGCATTTCCTTGCTCTGGGTCAGAACAGCACTTAGTAGGAACCCTCGCACAAGGTCATCAGTAGTTGTGTATTTCCTCCAAAGTAGGCAGCCACTTCCTTCTTTGGTGATGCCAGCATTATTGAAACTACCATGAACTGCGGTAAGGACGTACAAATCTATCTTGGAAAAAGCACTGTCGGAAGGTCCCCCAGACACAATGCGTCGACTTACATACTTTGTGCAAAGAAGGAGATACCAGGCTCTGGAGCAGGCCATCATGCTTGGTAAATTAGAGGGGCAGCAGAAAAGAGGAAGGATGTCAAGGGGATGAATTGACACAGTGGCTGCAACAGCAGGTTCCAGCATGGAAACAATTGTGAGGGTGGTGCGGAACTGGGCAATATTGTGTGCGATTGCGCAGAGTCGCTATAGGACAGATCCAACTTAGTGACACCTAACGACAACAACAACAACAACAAAAACCCAAGGTTCCTGGTGGTGTAGTACTTATGCATTGGACTACTAGATGAAGCTCTCTGCTCCCCTAAAAAGTTATAATCTCAGCAACCCGCAGACAGTTCTATTCTATCCAACAGGGTCAAAATAGACCCAATGACGGTCGGTTGCATTTGATTGAACAGTTATAAGAGTAGTGAAAATTGGAACTATAGTCTTCAGTAAAGATGACACCTCCACATAAAGAAAACAAAACAAAACCCCCCAAATCGGACGGTAAGCAAGGCCCCGATAAATGGAGAAAAGATTGACATTGTCAAGGATGTCATTGTACTTGGATCCACAATTGACACCTACAGAAACACCAGCCCCCAAATAAAACAAAATAATGAACTGAGAAAATCTGCTACAGAAACTCTCTCTTTTATTTTTTTATTTTTATTTTTTGGTTTTTGGGGCACCGCTGCCCTCTGGTGGTGGGAGTAGGAGGCCCAGCCTTTGCTCCATCCCAGTGGGCCGCAGTCCCATGCACAACCACTATGCCACCAGGGCTCAACCCAGAAACAATCTCTTTTAAAATGTCAAAAAGCAAATATATCACTTTGAGGACTACAGTGCACTTATCCTAAGCCAGGGTATTTCAATAACTGCATAAGCATTCAGATGTTGGACAATGAATAAGGTGCACAAGAAAAGAACCGGCAATCTTGAATACACCATGGAAGTCCTGAAAAAAGAACAACTATGTCTTGAAAGTAAAACTGAAATACTTCTTGGAAACAAGAATGGTGAGACTTGGTCTCACGATCTTTGGTTATATTATCGGGAGGGACTTGTCCCTGAAGAACATCATGCTTTGTAACATAGGGTCAATAAAAGGAAGAAGGCCTTTAACAAGATGGATTGACAAAGTGGCTGAAACAATAAGCTCAAATAGTATTGTGAGAATGGAAAAGGAATGGATAGTGTTTCCTTCTGTTATACTAAAGTTTGCTATTATTCAGAACTGACTTTATAGACCATAATAACAGCAGTAACAATATGGTCTCTAGTGACATTTACAACCTCAACATTTTCTACATCCCTTCAGAAAGAAAGCTGATATTTTCAATTGTCTCCTATGCAGGTGGAAACTGGACAGTGAATAAGAACTGATGTCTTTGCATTATGATGATGGTGATGAATATTTAATATATTCATACCACGAATGGCCATAACAAAAGTCTTTCTTGGAAAAAGTACAACCAAAATTCTCCCTAGAATGTGTAAACAGCAAGATACCCTATTTCTGAAAAAGAAAACCCACTCATATAAAGAGAAAGACAAGTAAATATGTGATTTTTACAACTTGAGGGGCATAATAGAAATGCCCTTTACTGATATCTCCAGATGGATGTCAAACTTTGTGGTCACTGACAAACAGAATTTGGTGAAACTGTTACAATTAAGACTCAATTAAGTAAACTCAGAGGACTGAGCAATCAGTACTCAGGCCAAAATCTGGAGCTGTTGGCGAGCATTTGTTTGTACACCACATGGCTTGGGAAATCTAGCCACCTATAGAAATATGCAAGCTGGGCATTTAGTTGAGAAAAGCAGTTGGTAGAAGCAAATTGTCTCACTATTCTCTGCCTACTTCCTGATTGCTGTGGCAAAAGCTGGACATTGGCGAGTACTTATATGGTAGTTACACAATTTCATGTTAACATGAAGAGATATGAAAGTGTAGGGGTGTAGTTTAGTTTGCCAATGAGGTAATAGACTGACGGTCTGGTCTTCTCATGCAGAGGGTTCTGGGAACTACACCTCTCTCTGTGCCTTCACCTTCCTGCTGGTGGATCCTCATTGCTGCCCAAACCCTGGAGATATGTCTACCTCCACTGCATCCACAGGACTTTGAACTTACTGGCCTGTGATATTCCTGCATTCTGCATCATTGCATGTGACTCTGTTAGTCTGAAGAGGGGCTTATGAACTAGTATCAGACTCACCTAGGGACTTGAGTTTGACTAGGCTAGAATTTTTTTCCTGGTATGTAATTACTTCTTGATATAAAGTTCCATCTTATATTACACATATAAATGTCACTGAATTTGTCTTCTAGTCGTCCTGGTCTAAACCAATGTATCTCAAGTCTAGTTACTTATAACAATGAACAAGGTTAGGCACTGTGACAGAAGAGTAGTTGGCATTATCACTTATTGGGGCTTACTTTTGAGTCTCTGTCTACTTGCTGATTTTTCTGGAGCAAATTAGACCTTGAAAAGAGAAGAGCCTAGAATTGAAGCTCATCCAAGTCTCTGTCTGTCTCATACTAAGCCTTGTCTCCCAGATACCTTGTCAAGAAGCACCGAGCCTGCATCCCCAAGCCTGAGATCAATGTATCTGTTATCACCCCATGTAGCAAGCCTTCTTTCTAAACTCGAACCAAGCTTTCGGGCTATATGTATCCTCCTACTTACTTTTGTCCATCTTTTGAATTTGTTTTTACTTGTGTAAGTGTTTGTGACTTATACTCAATATTTCTAGCAAGAACATTTGGTTTATTGCTACAGTTGCTAATTATAGTAGACTCAGTGAGCTAACCCCTTTAAGAAACCAACAATTGAGGGGGTTTGAAGGGTCGTAGCATCGATTGACTTCATTTATGCATTCCTGACAGATAAAGGATGGCAAAATTTTAACTCATGTACTTTGAACTTGTTATCTGGTTGGAACAATCCCTGAAGAATAACATCAAACTTGGTCAAGGAGAGGATATTTAAACTAATTAATGCAGTAGTTGCAACAGAGTTCAAACACCACAATGTTTGTGAAGGTAGTACCGGACTTGGAAAGGTTTCCTTTTGTGTATTTAGGCTACTTCGCATTGAAAATGATTAAAGGGCACCAACAGCCATTATCTTTTCATTCATTCTGTTTTCACATCCTCTGATTTGCCTGGTATCTGAGAATTCAGGGTGAATTTGATATTCAGACTACACTATGCCTCAGAATGTGTTGCAGAAAGAATGAATATTGTTATTAATATTTCATTTGTGCACATCTGTCATGATCAGCTTAAGGACAAACTGGAGAAATAAACAGTAAGTGAAAGTGGAGCTATCTGGAGTCCTAAGTGACGGAATGGCCATGAGCTAAAATTGCTGATGAGTGGATCCATGACAACTTCCCCAAATGCTTCCTTGTCACTCTTGTCAATATGCACGGTGAGGACACAGTAACTTATTGAAATTAATGACCTAGCAATGCTGTGTGAAACAATTCACTTGTTAAATGATAAAATTAAGATACTTTATAAATAAATCAACCAAAGAGAAGGAAATGGACACAGAGAGCAAGGAAGGGAGGGAGAGAAAGAAGGGACATGGACCAAATTCAATGAATAAGATGAAAGTCATATGAATGCATATGCATTTTACAGGTAAGTCAAAACACTGTGTCCCAACTTATCTGATTAAAAAGAAATATGCATCCTATGAGAGAAATGAATACATTTTGAAAATGAGTATTTTAATGAATTATCAATCTTAAGAGTGTGATTTTCCCTCAAGAAAGTGTATCCCCTCCTATATCATTTATAAAGAGGCCTGATGGTATAGCAGTTACGCATTGAGGTGTGATCCAGGTGGAAGACAGTTTGAAATTTAAAGCAATTCCGTGGGAGGAAGACTGGGACTTCTACATCCTGAACCAGTTACTGTCTTAAAAACACACAAGGGGCCTCTCTGAGTCAGCATTGATTTGATGACAGCCAGTTCAGTTTTGATAAATATATGTACACATAAATGTGAGTGTGTATACATGTATACACACATAGGTATACTATATATATGTAACATGAATGGTTAAGATAAGAAGTGGGCTCATGTGATTATACAAAGAAGGACTCATTTATGAAGCAAGAGTCCTTCATAAAGAGTGTGTTAGTCTGGGTAGACTAGAGAAACAAATCCATAAGCACACATATGTATATAAGAGAGGGTCTATATAAAGGGTACTTGTACATTAAGAAAACATCCCCACCCAGTTGAATCCTAGGTCATAAGTTCAATATTAGCCCACCTGTCTGATACCAATCAATAAGTTCTCTTCAAACTCAGGAGACACATGCAATGATGGTAACAGCAGAATGACCGCAAGCCAGCGGGCAGAAAGTCTTATATTGTAAGTATCTCAGTGCTGGCAGGCATCTCCAAGTGGCTTCTCTAGGTCCAGTTTTTGGACTGCATCAGGGTAGGTCCATGTGGCTTCTCCTCAGGGATGTCTCTCAGGGAGCAAGACTTGTCAGTTGAGTGTCTTCAGGGGCATGAACCAAGAGAGATAGTGTCTGTCTCCAAGAAGGAATTACCACATTTCCCAGATTTCTCAGGAGAGACTTATGCTCACACAGAGGTCTCATTTGCCATCTCCAGCTTGACAGGCTAGACTCCACCCCTACACTCTTAATCCTCACATTGGCACCAGGTTAGGTGACTGCCACATTCAGCTACATCTTTACTTGGTGACCTCCAAGCTTCAAGATATAGAAGAAGAGAATAAATGTGTTTTCTATGCAACTTGGGAAAAAAGAGTAAGTCTCAGTCAATTAAGATCTTTTCTAACAGACCCTATTTGATATCTAATGTATCAAATGGCCCACCAGTGGATATGCACCGTACTTACTCTGTGATTCTGGGGAGCAAGGTCATTTGAAAATGGACAAATAGGGAAGATGAACAGGTGCTGGCAGAGAATGATACCACCATATCCACAGACATACATAAAAAACTCACTGTCCTGGAGTTAATTCTGATCAATAGTGACCCTATATAATTCTAACTTACATCAACCCTTTGGTGGTTCCAACTGTTCTGAGGGTTTCAAACTGCTGACCTTGGCAGTTAGCCGCCCAATATGTAACCACTAAACCACGAGGGGTTGAAACAAATATATACACAAGTGTATTTTGCAATTTAATAAATTTTAGACCAAAAAAAAGATGCTGGTACAAAAAAATTAGTTCCCCCAAAAGATGAATGTTTGTTTTCCCATCCAGCTCAAACTCTTTAAGGACTTTAAAAAGACAGACAAAGAAAAGCAACAGGGAAAATACTAGAATCTCTTTTTCCTTATAGGAAGAAATAATGGTAGCAAACTTCACAAAAGGGAGATGATGAACCAGATTAGGACTGAGGGGCTGAGTTTAAATCCAATCACTTTCTAAATTGTCTCAATTTAGTGGGAACAGTCTCTGCTTGAGCCACAGAAGAGAAACTTGGAAATAGATCTTGTGAATGACAGAAGGACAAACCCAGCATATCTGTAATTTATTTTATTCACATCTTAAAATTCTAGTTTAGTTTGGTTCTGATTATGAAAATTTAAACATACGTTGATACCCATTGTCCCATTCCATCTTACTACTTCCAGCAGTTCCTCATTCTTAAACTCCAACAGAAATGTTTGTACATCTTTGATCCTAAAAATCAAAATCAAATCAACAAAAAGTCACCTCACATCTGCTTTCCTTGCAAGTTTCTGTTGCTTCTCCTCACTTTCTCCAGTGCAAATTCTTGAAAGAACACTTTATATTGGAACTACCAGGCAGCCAAGCACTGAACCACTTCACCACCAGGGCTCCTTATGAAATCCATAGACCAAATCAGCAAGTTGATTCTGACTCATAGAAACCCTATAAGACAGGGAAGAACTACCTCTGTGGATTTCTGAGACTGTAACTCTTTACAGAAATAGAAAGCCTTGTCTTTCTCCCTCAGAGCAGTTGGTAGTTTCTAGCTACCAATTGCTAGCCTTGCCATTACAACCAGGACTCCTCTGAAGTCATTAGACCCTAACAAATCAGAAGTAGTCTGTCTGGAAAATAGAAGATTCAGATGTGCCATGTACACCTAAATCTAAATCAAACTACAATTTAACTGAATGCATTGTTTATGGTGGTGAAGAATATTAA
>PVJH01032463.1:0-22617 GCA_004026705.1 Nesogale talazaci | reverse complement strand
GTGTGGGATGTTTGCTATAGAGAGGCACGGCACCAGGTGTCTCTATAGTAAATATGATCTTCCTTTGCATTTATTTCCTTACTTAATCCCCAGGGTAATTCTGGGTGGAAATTCTTATTCTTAATTCTTATGTGAAGAATTTGAGCTCTAAAAGATTACCTACTACTATGGCAGTCACCTAATCTGGTGTCAATTTGAGGAGTAAGAGTGTAGGGTGGAGTCTAGTGTGTCAATCTGGAGATAGCCAATGAGACCTCTGTGTGGGCATGGCTTTCTCCTGAGAATTCTGGGAAATCTGGGTGTTTTGCCCCCTTGTAGGTGAGAGACTCACTACTTAGTCCCTTGGAGACGCTCTACTGACAAAGCACAAGATTCACTCCCTGGAAGACATTGCAGCTGACAAGAAACATGACTGCATACTGATAGACCCTGAGGAGTCACAGGAGACTCCTTGTATATACCTCCACTGGATATACAAGACTCTGCACCTACTGTCCTGTGATTGTCCTGGTGTCTGATTGTATGTGCTTCCTGTGTCTGAAGAGGACTTATAGATATCAGACATATGGGCTAATATCGGACTTAGGATCTTGGACTGGACTGGCCTGGCATGTTTTCTCAATGTTCAGTTCCTCTTTCTTATTCACATATGCGTGTTTATGGATTTGTTTCTCTAGTCTACTCGGACTAACACACCTACCTTTGCCAGTAGTTTAGTTGTTCCACATTTGAATTCTCAAAACCCACTCCTCATACCCTACCTACTCCAACACATATTTCCCAGTATAATCACTTATTTATATACTTATCTGTGTCCTTGGCTAAAATCTTGATGCAGAGACTAAATCTTACATCTTTTTGCATTCTTTTTTTTTTTTTTTTTGGTATCACTGCTCTCTGGTGGTGGGAGTAGGAGGCCCAGCCCCACTGCTGGAATTGAACCTCCATCCCAGTGGGCCGCAGTCCCGCGCACAACCACTACGCCACCGGGGCTCAGCCCATCTTTTTGCATTCTTAATGCCTAGCACATTTATGAAGTGAGGGGGGTAATAGCTAAGTACTTTGCACTCCTTTATAAATGAGCACTAGATAGAACCTGTGGCCTTGGAAACTAGCAATATAAATAAGAAAATAAGCTATGCCACCCACTGTCTTTGAGAAGATTCTGACTTGACTCGTTGTGACCCTCTTTCGGGTTGCTGAGGCTGTAAAACTTTATGAGAGTCAACCATCTTGTCTTTCTCCCCTGGAGACACTGGTGGGTTCAAACTGTTGACCTTGCAGGTTGCAACTCAATGTGTAACAAACTATAACCAAAAAGCCAAATTCACTGCCCTCGGGTTGATTCTGACTCACAGTGACTCTGCAGGACTGGGTAGAACGGCCCGTGTGAGTATCTGAGACTGTGGAGCAACCTGGTGGTTTTGAACTGCTGATGCTTCTGATTCCAGCCCAATGCTTAATCAGCCCACAGGGCTCCTGTAACAAGCTAACTTCAGGCGGAAAAAGTAAACAAAACAGCAGGCCACTTTTACACACCCATTGCCATCATCACTCTCAAAACATTCTCCCTCCCTCCAGGCCCCCATTATCAGCTCCCTATATTACCCTTCCTCCCCCCCTTCCCCTGGAACCCTTAGTAATTTACAGATTCTTTTTTTCATCCTATACACTGAACAACTGATGTTGTTAGGGATTGTGATGGGAGTTGTATGGGCCCCCCCAATAAAATGATTCATTAAAGAAAAAGGGGGAGAGGGGAAAGGGGAGTTTTTGTGTTTTTTTTTTTTTTAAAGAGGAGCTTGTACCAAGAGCTCAAGTGGAAAATGTTGGGAAATGTATGTGGAAACATGTGTGCAAATGTGCTTGACACAAATGATGTACTGAATGTTGTAGTAGCTGTAAGAGCCCTCAATAAAATTAAAAAAAAAGTTAAAAAAAAAAAGAATAAAACATGGAGGCTGAGCCCCACTGGTGTAGTGGTTGAGTGCGGCACTGTGGCCCACGGGCTTGGCAGTTCAAATCCAGCAGCAGCAAGGCTGTGTAGTTACCATGACCACCAGAGGGCAGTGATGCCCCCCCCAAAAAAAGAATAAAACATGGTATACAGATAAAATAAATTAGTAGAGGCCAAACTGAGAAAATATTTTTTTAGATTTGGAGAGAAAACCGTTGTAGAGCTCCTTTTAGAATATGATGGGTCATTTTATTTATTTATTAACATTTAATTGTAGGCTGAGTCCCGGTGGCATAGTGGTTGAGTGCGGGACTGCAACCCACAGGGCTGGCGGTTCAGATCCAGCAGCAGCTCTCCAGGAGCAAGGCTGGGCCTCCCTCTCCCACCAGAGGGCAGTGATGGAAAAACAAACAAACCCACAAACATTTAATTGTAAATGGAGGGAAGGTTTATAAAGCAGAGCATTTTTCCATCCACTCATCTACATATAGTTTAATCTTATTGACTCCAGTCCCGACAATGTATCATCCCTCATTCCAGCTCCTCCTTCTTTTCTGTTTCCTTTCCTCTTTACCTAACCCTTCCGAACTTCTGTTCTTGGGTAAATACTTCCCTTTTAATAGCAAGGGTAATTGTTTTCCTGAGAGTTGTGTAAACCGAGCCATGAGGGCCGGATCCTTTTCAGACCAGAAGGGAGACAAAGAGCCCAGTGGGAGGGTGGGGCGTGGGGGTGTGTTTCACTATTTTCTGTCTTGCTACTAAACCTTTGTTTGTTAAATCTTGTTGTATGGTTTTTCACCTACTCTATTTAGGGCCTTCTAATGTGATTCCATTCAGAAGAGCTGGCAGGTGGTAGGGGTAGTTGGACACCTGGTGGGATATTTTAAACATGTTATTTCATCTTCACAAAACCCTTTCGATGTGAGTGATATTTCATTGAGGAAATCGAGTCTCAGAGACTGAAGTGATTTGCTTCAGACCACACAACTATTTTGTAGCAGAATCTACTCTATGTTCCATCCCAGTGACCCCTTTCTATCCTAGGATGATAGCTGGGTTATTCTATGCCAACACTTTAGGGGATGTTAAAGATGCACATTATTCTTTACAGGCAACAATACATTTTATTCCGGCTAACCCCTGTAGTCTGGTAGAAAGGCTGTGTGTCCTGGCTTGTGTAGGGACACTAGTTAAGGCTCCCAAAAGACCTGGGGTCAGCCACACAGGCATTGTGAATGCCTCATCCTGTCCCCTTCTGTGTCCCACTGTTGATTAGAAAGACACTGCTTCAGTGACCTCAACTGTGTTTAGTGGTCCCTATCTTGATGATGTTAATGGTTTCAGTAGCCTACCTCAAAGTTGCTCGACCACTATCAAAGGAACCCCCAGGAGGGCCCCCATAGTAGATGCCTCCCTGTCCAGGCTGCTAGCACTGAAAACAGTGCTTCTCTTCCCTGATTCTAAGATTCCCCCAATGCAAATAAACTGATGTCTCTAGATTAGTGCCCAATCAATTGTTTGGACTCTTGGCATCTGTGTGTAGGCAGCCTCTCTTTCACTTGGACTTCAGGCCAAATAGCTGGGGTTGGAGTGCAAGTAACTAATTTAGGAGGCAATGCCAGGAAACCTGTGTAGGTGGAAAGTAATAGGACAGAGAAGCATCGGATGCCAGTTTATTATTGAGACAGTTAGTACAATGAACAACTGGAGTTCAGTTATGTTGGAGAACATAACTCTTCATCTTGTCCCAAAGGTGGGGTGTGACAGTTGGAATATTATCCATTAATCCATTAACCAGTAGTTCAAGGCTTCTGGTGGCATTACTTCTCTGAAACTTTCATTTTGCTCTGTTTAAAAAGGGGAAGGTGACTGCAGCCCACTGGGACGGAGGTTCAATTCCAGCAGTGGGGCTGGGCCTCCTACTCCCACCGCCGGAGAGCAGTAATGCCAAAAAAAAAAAAAGGGGGGGGGAAGGGGGGGGGGATGGAACTCAGACAGAAACATTACTTCCCTGTGCACGACTTCAGTGAGTAGAAATGAACGTTAAAGCATACGGACAGGAAATCCTAACATCTGCTACAGAATGTATTGGGATAGAAATCCTGCCTCTCCCTCTTCGTTCTAGAGTCAACAAGCTCATTCGCTATTTATACACCAGGTTGGAGGGGCAGCAGACTATGGGTTTGCAAGTTTTCATTAGCGTTCTCCATTTGACCGCTCGAGGTTCTCATATCCATTGCAATGGCGACAGAGACTTCACAGACAACATTTCGGAATTTACTGTTTTATTCAGGAAGTTTACAGGTAGTAAATGCTCAGGGCACAGCTGTTTATCGGGACATGGTACAGAGTTCTCTCAGGTCTGCTAGTAAATGCCCTCAACCCAGAGGCACTCAGTGCAAGCTCTGTGAGTCAGCAAACCAGCTCCCTGAACGAAATGCCCCAAAGCACTGCACTCCAGTATGCCTCTGCCTGCAGGCATTCAACTCTCCTTCTGGGGGTCAGCAAACCCAGATTTCCCAATGAAGTACTTAGAGGCACCCTATTCCAAAAGCCGTCTCCTGCACAAAAGCACTCAGCTGCACTTGCTCAGTGGGCTGGGAAGTCCGCTGCTGTGTTTCATGTTCTGGCTCCTGATTCTGCTGCTGCTACTGTCGGTCTGCCTAATCTGGCATCCAGAGGACACGCTTCATTCCTTTCTCTTGCTGGCAGTAAAATCCCTCCTCCTGCTTTGCAGAGGGCCCATTGTGTACCCGGCAGGATGGCACTCTAAGGAATCCTGTTCCCAGTGACTCACAGGTGAAACTTATCAGTATCTCCCCCCCACCTTCTTACCAGAACCATGAGGGGCAAGGTCATTTGGTAGGCGTCTGGGATTTTAGCTAGAAGAACCACATTAAATAATTCACTGCCTCTGCAGGGTTGAAGGCCACATCTGGCCTGGTGCCTGATATTTAGAAATAAAGTTTTATTGGAACATAGTCAAGCCCATTCCCTTACACTTTTGGCCTGCAATGCCCAAGTTGAGTACTTGTGATAGAGACTAGCAGGTCTGCAAACTCTAAAATATTTATTACCTGACATTTGACGGGGAAACAACTAGTAACCTTTGTTCTAGATACTTCAATACTGGGATGAATGTGGTAGCTCCCTTACAACCTCATGAAAAAAGACAGGTAAACCAAGAGCTATAGGGAAGCATTATAAGTGCTATGACTATGCAATGATGGAATTTCTGACTGGTTGGCCAAACTCTTCCAAGGAGCGGTGACAGATACTTTAGCAGAGTCCTGAAGGCATTTTCCAGACAAACGGAAGGGAAAGTGCAGAGGAAACAGAAATAGCAACAATGTTACATAAATAAGGAGTCAGACCAATTTAAGGAATTGGTGTCAAATTTGGAAATGCAAAGAAGAGTGCCATAATGAGTAAGACTGGAAAGCAAGAAACTGAATTTTATCTTTTCTTAGAGAATCTGAAGGGATCTTACAGTCAGTGTGAAAGCTGGATTGAAAGAGGCAAGAGCCACGTTAACTTAGGAGGCTATGGCAGAAGTCTAAGCAGGCTTTGGTCAAGGTATTAACAGTGGGCAGAGACAAGAAGAAAAATTAAGGAGGTAAGAGGAAGTTGTCATAGTTAGGTACTGTCAAGTTGGTTCTGAATCTTGGCGACCGGGTTTATGTACAACAGAACGCCATTCTCAAAATCGTTATGTTTGAGCCCATTGTTATAACCACCCGGTCCAGCTATTTCCTTGACAGTCTTGTTCTTTTTAAAAGAGAAAGTACAGGAGTAAAATTGGCAAGGCTTGATCATCTACTAGAATGAAAATGTTGGTTCAAGAGGCTGAAGAGTGGGGTCTTTTCTAGGTCTCTGGCATGAATAGCTGAGGGTGGTACATACACTGAGGTAGGAGAGAGGAGAAGGTGATTTGATGGGAGAGGCTGAACTCAAGGTACCTGTCTGGAACATCAAGTGAAGATGTTTAGCAGATTCAGAGGGAATAAAATCAATAGAGAAGGCTGAGCCCCGGGGGCGTAGTAGTTGTGCGCAGGGCTGCGGCCCCCTGGGATGGAAGTTCAATTCCAGCAGCGGCTCCATGGGAGCAAAGGTTGGGCCTCCTACTCCCACCACCAGAGGGCAGTGATGCCCACCCCCCAAAAAAATCAATAGGGAACTGTTCCATGTATGTGGTATTTTAAGGGACCCTGGTGGCATAATGACTAAGTGCTTGCCTGCCAATGAAAGGTAGGCTGTTCAAACCACTGCAGCTCCAAGACAAGACACCTGACACTCTGCTCCCATGAAGATGGCTGTTGGTGTCTGGTGCCATCGAGTCAGCTCCGACCTACGGCGAGTCTATCCACAACAGAATAATACACTGCACAGTTCTGTACCGGCCGCACAGTTGTTCCTATGCCTGAGCCTATGACACAGTCAAAATAAGGAGCCCAAAACACGGTTCCCGGAATTGAAGGAATACAGTTTCAACCTTTTCTCCACTTACCTGTTGGTCCACATTAAATGACCATCCATATTGAAGAGTACAATCCTTGCTCTTCATCAGCAAGTCCTTCAATGACTCCTCACCTTCAGCAAGCAAGGTGGTGGCATCTTCATATGGCAGCTTCTTAATAAGCCTGCCTTCAATGCTGATGCGGCATTCGTCTCAGACAGTCCAGCTTCTCTGATGATTTGCTCCCGATACAGATTGAATAAGGACGGTGAGGGTTACCACCCTAGCTCACATCAGATCTTAAGCCGCGCAGTATTGCTTTGTGCTGTTTGCACAACTTCCTCTTGATCCATGTGCATATCCCGTCGGGCGGGAGCACGATGCCCATAGTTTGTCATGACTGACCAAACAGAGGTGGCTAATATTTAAGCTGATAATTTTGTATGGCCCACTAGTGATGTTAAAAGCAATCCAATGGTCATTGACAAAAAAATGTTCTCCACTCCTACTAGAGACCCTCGTTTCCCATGCTTAGCACTATTGACATTTTGGTTAGGGTAAGGAGTCACTGTGGAGGGCTGCCCTGTGTATTATAGGATGGTTAGCAAAATCCTGGCCTCTATCCATTCGACGCTAGTAACAGGCTCCTAATCCTGAAAAAAAAATTGCACCTGGGAAGCAAAATTGGTCCTAGTTAAGAAAAATTACTATAAAACTATACCCAGAGATACTTAGGGTCTCAGGAAACAGTGGCTTTTCCCTACATAAAGTCATTCAATGGCATAAATAAATGAATATATATATGGATATATATACACCACACACATATACTATGTGCATATAGGGGTGTGTATACATATACACCATGTACACACACATATATAGACCCTTTGCTACAATATTCTGAACTCCTAGGCATTTTTCTAAGCATGTTATACTGTTTCAAACTTCACACATTCCCATCCCCCCTCAACCCTCAGCTTTCTCCCAAGCTGACTTCTAAGTTGTGCATGTCCACTTATTTCCACCTCCAGATCCATCTTCCACCCTTTTCTGCACTGCCTGGGAGGCAGATGTCCCCAAGACCATCCATTCTCTGGGTTTCTCCCCTCTGGTTTCTGGTGAGGTTTGCTTGGGCAACCCCAGCAAGAGCTCAGAGTTGAGGCCAACAAAGAGGTTGAGGAAATTCCACTCCTCCCTGCTGCTCCCTCCCTGTGGCTTCCAGGGTTCGGGCAGTGGCTCAGTCCGCGATCACTCTAGCCGCACACGGGAGGCCTCTGCTTCCCAGGTGGCATGTTCTTGTTGCCCCCAGTCACCACCATGCCCTCCTTTGTTCCTTTCAAGCCGAGATGCCGTCTATGTTTTAAACTTGATTTCTGTTTCCACTACACACAGAAAAGGGCATTTAAGTGTCTGTAGGTTTCTGTGTTTCATTCAAGAAAGGCAGATTTTTCTCAATGTGGCTTTCTTTGATGCCCAACAAAGGCTAATTAAGAAACATGACAATAACAGCAATAACTGAGCAGTTGGTGGACAGTTTAGCTAGAGAAGGCAAGCCACCACCAACAACAGAGTGCATTATGGAGTAATTTGCACCTACACTGCCGGCTGTGGGAAAGTTGAAAATCACTTTGGCTAGAATCTAAGAAAACATTTACATTTTTAAATACCTGTGTAAAAGAAGGAGACATTCGATTAAGACAGGCAAGCCACTTTTAACCCTCCTTTCCGAAAAAGGAAACCTTCATCACTTGAAAAATGATCATTCTCTCAGTTATATGACTTACGAACTTTGACTATCTCTGATTTCCCTTACTCCCTCCCCCTCTAATCCCATTACTTAGTGAGTTCTAAAATCTCACCCTAAAATGTTTCTTAATTCAGTACCTTTCTTATTTTTCATTCCTGCTACTGTTGACTAACAAGTTTCTTTCTATTGCTTGCTTGCCTCTCCACAAGACTCCTGGAAGATGGAGAGTTGGAATGTGTGGCTAATTGCCTCCACAAACAACTGTCTTCTTAGTCATGAGGCCAGACAACCTGGACAATGCTCCGGCTATCACTGCTGTTTTGATAGAGGTCTTCTGCTCAAAAGAGAGGAACTGCTGGATGGAATTTCAAAATTTCATGGACTCTTGACTTTGTGGAGCCCTAGAGGGCAGATAAGCCCCTAAAACTATTGCCCTAAGATAAATTTTAATCCTTAACCCAACAAGACTCCCTGAAATGTTTTTAAAAACTGAACGGGAGTTTAGCTTCACTAGTAAGAAAAGATCTGCTTATGCGGTAGTAAGATCTAGCTATAAGAGATCAAACTGACAATAACACTAGGGAGATAAGACAGGAATCAGAAGGGGTAATAGTTTTGTGAGGTTCTTTGGATGGGGAATACCTCTGCGCTTGGCTTCGCACAAGAGAGAATTCACTCTGAGGTCTAATTTGTTGTCCAAGTGGATTTTTATCAAGGCTAGAAGAAGTTTCAGGCATTAGAGTAACTGAGTACAAGTACCCTCGTGGCACTGCACACCCACACGTGATGGTCTGAGGGTTGAGTGAGAGCCCATGGCCCGCCCGAGCAGAAGGTCAAGGAACAGCTGGGAAAAAAGAGCAGTGGTCTCCAGGTTCTGGCTTTTTAGGGCCTTCTGCTGGGAGGTATGGTTGATGGTACTGGTTGACCCCATTGGCTGAATTAAGCCCACCTGGCCTAGACTGGGCCAATCCAGGTCTATTACTCACTTAGGTATCACCCCTGCCCTCAGGATTTGAATTGGAGCATGCCTAGGGGACGCCATGGCCCTGGGCTCTAGCTGCCTTACAGTTTCATTTTAATGAGAGAGGAACAATTCAGAAAATCAAAACCAAACCAAACTCACTGTCTATTCCAGCTCATAGTGACCCTATAAGGCAAGGTAAAATTGTCCCTGGAGGGCTGAGCCCTGGTGGCGTAGTGGTTGTGGGCTGGACTGCGGCCCACTGGGACGGAGGTTCAATTCCAGCACTGGGGCTGGGCCTCCTACTCCCATCGCCGGAGAGCAGTGATGCCCAAAAACAAAACAAACAAAAAAAATTGTCCCTGGAGGTTTCCAAGACTGTCACTCTTTATGGGAGTAGAAAGTTGTCTTTCTCCCATGGAGTGGAAGCTTCCTGGTTTTGAACAGCTGACCTTCAGGTTGGCAACCCAACTACATCATGAAACTCAGCAAAGGAGGATGAGGATAATTACACAATTTCAAGGATATAAGCCGTGTCACTAAATTCTACGTGTAGAAATTGCTGAATTGACCTGTGTCCTGCTATATGCATTTTCAACAATAATTCAATACAATCTTTTGTTAGCCTTCTTGTCTCCAGTCTTGACCCTCTCCAATTTACTATTTTGCTGCCAGAGTGATCTTTTTAAAAGTCACATCTTTAGTTCTATGTTTATTGACATTGAAATGCCAGCATCAATCAGTCTCAGCCCCTGCTCGGATAAGCTTGTGAAATGTAATGGTTACCGTCAGCTGGACTTTCTGATTGAATCTAATCCTCTTTTTCCTGTTACACTTCAGCTGCTTCCTCATTCCATGCAAGGCCAGGCACTGAAGAATGTGGGAGCATGAGTTTTCGTGTCTCCAACACGTTTAATTTTAGTTGATGATTTAAAGCATGTGTAGTTTGATGCTTTGTGTAGAAAATAGTCTTTGCTATCCAAGTAGACATGGCCAAGGACTGCCCTGACACGGGCTATCCCAGATGACCTGTGATTTGACATTTGAGACTGAGATGAGTCTGGTGATCCTGATGAAAGTTAATACTGAGTTAGAAGTTGATGCTGCTGTTTGTGCCTTCTTCAGGACATTTATTTACACAGCAGACAAATAAAAGTTCAGTGTCACCAAGTCAATTCTAAAACATAGCAAACTTACAGGATAGTACAGAACTGCCCTTTGATTTTCAGAGCTATAAATCTTTTTTTTTGTGTGTGTGTGTGTGAGGGGGCATCACTGCTCTCCGGTGGTGGGAGTAGGAGGCCCAGCCCCACTGCTGGAATTGAACCTCCATCCCAGTGGGCCGCAGTCCCGCGCACAACCACCACGCCACCGGGGCTCAGCCCGAGGCTGTAAATCTTTATAGGCGCAGAAAGCCTTATCTTTTTCCCACAGAAACATGGTTCGAAGCTCAACTTGTCACTCACTATGCCACCCATGCTTCCAGACAACGTAAAGACAGCTGGCAGCTGGTATGAAATGGATCTCGGTGAAAAGACCTGGATTCTGGTTCTGTTATATTTACGAGCTGTGCAACCTTTGGCAAATGACTCGACAGCTCTTGTTTCTCAGTTCCTTCTCTTTAAGATGGGTGCAACGATATAGCTCTTGAAGGGTTATTGTGGGAATTAAAAGAGAAACGTATGATGGTGCTTCACACAGTTCTTGGCACTTAATAGGTCAGTTATGGTGGAACAAAAAATTCAGATCAAACAATAGCGACTTAGCAGCTGCTGTTGCTAGGCAATGGGCTAGTTTCTAGGGATACAAAGATGTGTAAGATCTGGCTCCTGCTCTTAAGAAGCTAATAAAAACCAGGTGATGTAAAGCTGAGGGCAACTCATGGCGACTTCATGTGTGTTAACATAGAACTGTGCTCTATAAGGTCTTCAAAGCATGATTTTTCAGAAACTGGCATAGGAGCAGTCCTTAACACTATATATTTGGTTTTAGTTTCATTTTATTTTTATAATTAATTATATAACATTCTAGTGGATGGTCTCTGCTTCTCCGGGGTCTAGTATCCATTACAATGACTACACAGAACTCAGGCAAAATTCGTGATGGCAGTGGAAGGCTGATTGGATTAGAAGAAGTGGGAAACACTTACTGAATCTCCTTATTATCCATCTACATACTGTTCTTTAGTATGAGATGGCTCCTCCCATGTTGGAAGGTGGGTCTTATCTCTTGTGCCATGCTAATGTCCAGTTCAGTACCTTGCACTTATGAGGATTTAATAATTCTGTGCGGAATGATAGCTTTGTTACTTAGTAACTGCGAACTTGAAATGTTCTTTGAATTCAGTTTCTTTATCTGCTAAACGGGGTATTACTATCTATACCCTATAACTAAATCCTCCCCTTTGCTGCTTCCTTTTTTTGGGAAGGGGGGCATCACTGCCCTTTTTTGGGGAGTGGGAGGCCCAGCCTTGCTCCTGAAGAGCTGCTGCTGGATTTGGACAGCCAACCCTGTGGGCCGCAGTCCCGCACACAACCATTACGCCATGGGGGCTCAGCTGCTGCTTCCAAACTACTTCGTTTTCCTTCTTTACAAACATCAGCCATTCCACTTCCCCATCTGCTGTTTTGCTTCGCTGCTACTCACTACCTGCCCGCTAGACATTTATTCCGGTTCAATGGCAATTTTACCTGCTAGTTCCTGCTCTCTCCTTTCACACGCTATTTTTGTCATTAGGCTGGGTGACATCCATATGGACCTGGAAGATCCTGCACGATTGCTTCTCTGTTCCTGGACTTCTTCGTCTCTAACTCTGCTCCTTTAGCCAATTCCAATCACCCACACCCACGGTCACATCTCTGTCTCTGTTCTCACTGATAACCGTTCTTCCAAAATTGAGCTTGCAGTGTTTCATCTTCAAACCTCAACTTCTCTCCTTTCAGGTCCCCTATAACTCATCCTTTTGTCATCTCTGGTTCTCTTTCATACCCAGACTGTTTCATTGTTGTTCTTAGGTGCTGTTGAGTCCGTTCTAGTTAATAGTGACCCAACAGGTACAACCGAACGAAACACTGCCTGGTTTTGCTTTTATGTGTGAGTCTATTGTTAAAGCTATTGTGTCACTCCATCTCATCCAGGGCCTCGCTCCTTGTCAGGTCTCCACTTTACCAAACAGGACGTCTTTCTCCAGGGACTGGTCTCAATAGAGCCAAAGTATGTGTGATGCAGTCTCACTCTCCTTGCCTCTAAGGGGCACTCTGGCTGTACGTTTTCCAGACAGATCTGTTTATTCTTTTGCCAGTCCACGGCACTTTTAATATTATTTGTCAACACCATGGTTCATATGTGTCAAATTTCCTTTGGACTTTCTTTGCAATGTCCAATTTCCACATGTATTTGAGACATTTGAAAACACCATGACTTGGGTCAAGTGCACCTTAGACCTCAAAGCAACATCCTTGTTTTAATCCTCTAATGAGGTCTTGTGCAGATTTACCCAATGCAGCTGACTGTGACCACTTAGCGGCTATTTTGATGAGCATGATTGTGGATCCAAGCAAAAAACCCTTTACAACTTCAACCTTTTTTCCCCCATTTATCATGATGTTACCTACTAGTCCAGGTGAGAGGATTTTTGTTGTTATTGTTTTTTTACATTGAATTGTAATCCATACTGACAACTGCAATTCTTCATCTTCAACAAGTGTTTTCAAACCCTTCTCATTTGCAGTGAGTTTGCATTATCTATTGCAGGTTGTTAAGCTTTCCTTTATGCTGAAGCTGCATTCTTCTTCACATAATCCAGTTTCTCTGATTATTTGTTCAATATACGGATTGAATAACTACAGTGAGAGGACACAGCCTTGTCTCACACCTCTCCACCAGAATTGTCAGCCGTGCTGTAGTCCCTTGTTCTGTTCACACAATGGTCACTTGATCTGTGTACACGTTCTAAATGACCCCAAGTAAGTGTCCTGAAATCCCCATTCTTCTCAAGGTTATCCGTAGTTTGTTATGATCCACACAGTCAAATGCCTTAGCACGGACAATAAAACATACGCAAACCTCTTTCTGGTACTCTGCTTTCAGCCAAGTTTCATCTAAAATCCGCCATGACATTTCATAGTCTGCCATTCTAATCAGTGCTCACAGAAGAAACAGTCCAGAGATCAAAAGACGCGTTGTTACATTGGGTAAATCTGCCGCAGAAGACCTCTCTAAGATGCTGAAAAGCAAGCAGGTTATTTTGAGGGATAAGATGCACCGGAACCAAGCCAGGGTATTTTTCAATTGTCTGTGATGCATATGAAAGTTGGAGCCTGAATCAGGAAGACTGCAGAGGAACAGGTCCGTTTGAATTGCGGTGCTGGCAAAGAATATTCAAAGTGCCACGGACTGCCAAAAGGACAAGTGTGTGTTGGAAGACATACAGCCGGCGTGCTCCTTAGAGACAAAGATGCTGACACTCTGTCCCACCTACTTTAGCCATGCTGCCAGGAGAAGCCAGTCCCCTGTAAGGAGAAGGGTATCATGCTTGGCAAAGCAGAGGGAGAGTGAAAAAGCAGCAGCTCTTCAAGGTGGATGGACAGTGACTTCAGCGATGGGCAGAAGACCCGCGGTGCTTCGTTCTGTTGCGCATCGGAGATCTGGATCAGAGCCAACTCACAGCCCCTGACGACAACCATTATAATCGCTTCCTGTGTATAGCACTACAGCCTTCTTTGTGCTTCACGCTTTTCATGGGGCCCATTTTGTTAAATCCAGCTATCTACAGATTGTGTGTTCACGTCTGAATAGCATCACCTTATTGAAGAAAAACTAATATCCCTGTTGGTTGACCTCACTTTAAATTAATAACTATACAGGGCTGAGCCCCGGTGGCATAGTGGTTGTGTGCGGGACTGCGGCCCACTGGGTTGGCAGTTCAAATCCAGCAGCAGCTCTCCAGGAGCAAGGCTGGACCTCCCACTCCCACCAGGGGGCAGTGATGCCCAACAAAAAAAAATTAATGACTATACATTTTTTTACCCAATCATTTTATTAGGGGCTCATACATCGTTTTTCACAATATATAAATAAGCATACTCGTCAAGCACCCTCACATGTCCACTTGTATAATTGTTCTCCAATCGTCCACCTTTTTCCCTTAAGCCCCTAGTATCGGCTTATCCATTCCTTCCCCTCTTCCCCTGGTCTCTCCTCCCCTCCAACCCTCAATACTTTATACATTGTTATTGTTTTGTCATATCGTACACTGCTCAACCTCTCCCCCAACTCACTCCTTTGATGCCCGTCCTTCAAATAAGAGCTTGTGTATATATCCTTGCTGTTGGTTCCCTCCCCACTTCTGTCCACCCTTCCAGCATCTCTAATCTAACTATTGGCCCGAAGGGGCCCGTTCATCCTGGTTTCCCCATATCTCCAGCTCCCCTCTATGCCAGTGTGACTTCTCCAGTCCATCTGGATTTGCAAGGTAGAGTTGGGACCATGATGGTTGGGGGACAGGGAGGAAGGCTTCAGGAACCAGAGGAAACTTGTATGCATCATCACTGCCTGGCTGCCCCCCGACTGGTCTGTCTCTTCCCCGTGTCTCCCCTGTAAATGGGTGACCAATAACCACCAGTGGGCCTTAGGTCCCCACCTTGCTCTCCTCCTCCTATGTAATGATGTGATTCTTGTTCTTTGATGCTCGATATCTGCTCCCTTCGGCCCCTCTTGATCACACATGCTGGTGTGCTTCCTGCATGTGGACTTTGCTGTTTCTGTGCTGAATGGTGACTCGGACTATACATTTTAAATGGGCCATTATTTATTTTTTGTGTCTGTGTACAGAACAAGTTTATATAAAGAAATAGCCTACACAGTTGTCATAGGAAGCCAGTCCATTCTGTTTCAAGTCTGCAGGTCAGCTGAAAGCTGGAAGCTTTTCCTGATTTGTGTAACTGCCAAAGCCGGTGAAGAGAAAGTAGGAGGGCCATAGGCTGGTGGATGCAGAGGCGAATGAATCCATGGTTGGTGGTCTGTTGACGGATCAGCAGGTGACACAACAGGAGAACTTGATGCCGGATGCAGAGGCAGCATAAAGCATGGGGCAAGAGAAGGCTTGGTCTGGGTCTTTCTGTAACCTGACTGATAGTTTGGGCTCCACCACTATGCTCACCTCAATATGTCCAGTTGACATAAACTCTCACCGTCACACCAAGTCTTACTCCTCCAGTCTTCAAGTTAAGTATTGCTTCTTCTGGGATGCCTTCCTGGAATTCTCCTAGTTCCTCAGGTCCCCCCTTAGGCACCCTCATGGCCATTTGGTTTGTCCTTCATGCCTGTCATCACAATCATGAATTAAGCAGCATTGTCTGTGGCTAGCTCGCCATGACTGTCACCCATCTGTGGCAGAGCAGAAGCTGGGAGCTGTCATTTCTTAAAGGCGACTTTAACTTGTTCAACAATCATAACCTACTTCTGTTGATCTTCCATTGTCTGAACTTAATTGATCACACCTTTACCTCTTTCCTCAAGCATCCTTATCCATTCTTCCCTACCCAGTCAGGTCAAGATTCCAATTCACAATCCACATTTTACTGAGTAAGTAAGGTCACCAAGCTATGAAGACCATAATAAATTATAGCAAACACTGCAAAGAAAGGGAATTCCATAACATTTCATAGTGCTCTTGTGGAATTTGAACTTAGATCCAGGAGTAGTCATTCGAATAGATGAAGACAGGTTGCCTGGTTTAAAATCAGGAACTGTGTGAGTCAGGCCTATCTCTTTCTACTAGTCTTATTCACTCTGGTTCCTGGGCCAATAATCTAAGAAGCTGAATCATATGAAGAAGAATGTGGCATTAGTTTGGGAGAGGACTAATAAACAGCCTGTGATCCACAGATGATAACAGCTCTTTTTGCAGAAGTAAAGAGGATTTGGAGCACTTACTGATAAAGATCAAAGACTACAGTATTCAGTATGGATCATAATTCAGAAGAAAGAAAAAATCCTCACGACTGGAGCAATAAGCAGCAACATGTTAAACATAGGAAAGAGTGAATTTTGTAGATTCACTTTGCTTGGACTTGTAATCAATGCCCACAGAATCAGCAGTCAAGGTATTAAACAACATAGTATATTAGACAAATCTGCCACAAAATACCTCTTTAAACTTTAAAAAGCAAAGACGTCACTTTGAGGACTACAGTGCACTTGACTCAAGCCATGGGATTTTCAATCACCTTATAGACATATAAAAACTGGACAATAAAAAAGGAAATTGGAGAAGCAATGCCATGAATTATAGTGTTGGTGAGGACTATTGACTATACCAGGGACTGTTAGAAGAATAAATAAATCTGTTTTAGCAATATAGCGGGATGCGTCTCAGAAATGTAACTTTGGATACATTATCAGAAAGAACCAGTCCATGAAGAATGACATCTTGCTTGGTCAGCCAAAAAAAAAAATGAAGAGAAAGACCTTCAATGAGATGGATTGCCAGAGAGGTTGCAACAATGGGCTCAAACACAGAACTAACTCTGAGGACGTTGTGGTACAGGGCAGTGCTTGGTTCTGTTGTACATAAGATTGCTGTGAGTCCTCTTGAGCACCTAACAGCATGGCAACAGAATTCACATTCTTACCCAGTTAAGTTTTGAGTCTCTTAGGAACCACAAGAAAGAAACTTACTCAACTTTCCGTAGTCACTTTGACAGGTGAGCCTATACTGTGCTCTCAATCTTGTTATAATGGATGAAGTAGCTCCGTTTCTCTCAATGGCCAACCTGGGGCTTGGGCTTGAAATCTTATCCTTTCTGCCTCAACTTGTAAGGATCTCATTGCTACAATTCTCTTTCTTTCCAATGTCACCAGTTTCTTCCCTTCTAACAGAACAGATTCTTTGACATAAAAACATGCTCTTAAATCTAAAAAAGATCAGCTGGGACAAGGAAAACCTCTCCTTTGATTTTATTACCTCCACCTCCTCTAGCTCCCAAGCTTCTATCTCATTTCCCTTCTCAATTCATTGGATATTTGCATGGCTGGCTCTTTCTTATCCTTTTCTTCTCCTTCAGGTCTCAGTTTAAATGTCACCTTCTCAAAGAACCTCCGATCATTCTATTTAAAGTAGCCACCTATTGGCTTTCCAGCACATCAATTCCTTTAAATGGCTGTACAGCGTTGATCAATATCAGATCTTTTTCTTGTTTACTTGCTTCGAATTTGCTTTCCCTCATTAGAACCACAGCTCTGGGGGAGTGAGGAATTTGTGTAATCTGTTCATGGTTGTATACCTAGGACTTTGAACAATGCCTGGCCACATTTGGTGGTAAATAAATGTCTACAACTTCCTGATAGGCTGTAAAGTTACCTGCCCTTACTTCTTGACCTATGTCCTACTACTTTGTCCTTGACTCACATAGACCTGCTCAATTCATAGCTTTCATACTCCTTCCTCCTGTAAAGACCAGCTATCCACATGGTTCTCTCCCTCATTTTCTTCAGGTTTCTCTTCCAGAGTTCTCGTCTTAGTCAGGCTTTTCCTTACCACCCAGGTTGAAGTTGCAATCCACACTCTATCCCTTTACTTGATTAAATTTGGTCCATGTTGTTAGGTGTCATGGAGGTATACCTGAGCTATTGTTTCAGCTACTGTGTCAATCAATCTCGTTGAGGGGCCTCTCCATAGTACGCAACAATTTCAATGTACGATTTATTTTATGGTCTGCCTGTGCTCACCCCCCTGAAGGCTCTGCGGTCTTCCCAAGACCGCCAGGGGAGTCTAACACAAAAGAATACATATTTATTCAATGTATGGCTTGGTGGAGTGAAAGGAAAACTGAGGATCAGCTACGAAATCCTGGGGAAAATGTAAGATAGATCACCAGGGCTAGTCAAATGACTGATGTTAGTAAGTAATAGCAGTCTTCGCGCTGGTATCCTTCACAGAGCGCGGCACACAATAAGCGCCCCAGGCAAGCAGGTTTAAGCCCGTCGCAGGCGGTGGGTGGGTGGGTCGGATCGTCCACGCCCCGCAGCCGCTCGCCCCGCCCCGCCCCGCCTCGCCGCGGCCCCGCCCCCGCATGCTGAACACCTTATACGCGAGTGACGTCAGGCCGTTTGTTGTCATTGGCGGCTCGCAAGATGGCGTCCATCATGGAGGGGCCGCTCAGCAAGTGGACTAACGTGATGAAGGGCTGGCAGTATCGTTGGTTCGTTCTGGACTACAATGCGGGGCTGCTCTCCTACTACACGGTGAGGGCCCAGCGGGCGGCTCTCCGAGAGCCGGTGGGGTCGCTGGGGCTGTGGGGGTCCGCCCTTTCGGGGAGCGGGTGGAGGTTGCTAGGCTAGGGGTACCGCCGTACGAAAGGGGTTCCCTCGTGGAGGAGGGCTTTACACCCAGATAGCCAATGAAGGTGAAGGAGATGCGGGCTCAGCCAATGGGCAGGCACTGGCTGGCTGATTTATGGGTCGGGGGCGAGTCGCTTTTCTCGTCTAGGGTCCCGAATTCAGCCGGGGTCGGGCGGGAGAGGTTGCCGGCCTGTCGGGGGGGTGGCGGTCGTGGTCCCGAGTGTTCGGTCACGCGGCAGGGCCGTCTCTGCCCGACCCGCGGACTTTGTGCGGTCCTGCCAGGCCCCGTGGGCGGCCGCGCCCCTCTCGCTGGCTTCCAGGCACGGGAGAGCGCTGCTTCGGGCGAACAGTTGGCCGGCCGAGCCGCCCGGGCCCGACGGCTCCGGGGCTCCGGGCCACGGCCTGAAGCCCCGCGTGTCTGTGCAGCGTGCATGTTTCGTGGAGGGGTCCTGCCTCGCCCTTCAGTGGGAGGCGAGGCTAAGCCGTGCCTCAACTTGGAAGAGCTGAGGACTTCCTAGACCAGAGTCTCCTGTGGGCCGAGAGAGAGGCATAGTGCCATGTCATCTGAAAGTTACATGCCGACTGAAGGGCTTCCCGGGGGTGGCCAGGAGCCCGTGGCCAGGGACAAGCCGTTGAAGGGCGGTGTATCTTACACATTCTGACTATCCCTCCCCCGCCCCCGACCCATTAGAAATGGAAGGTGGGTGGTAGTAGAGATACATTACTTCCAAAGGTACTTTCTCTGAATGATAGGTAGTTAATAATAGCTAATGAGAGAGAGAAAGCCACTTAATAGGACAGAATAGAATGTCCTCAGGCTTTAGAAGACAATAGAACACAGAAGGGGGTGGGGGAAGGAGTTAGAGAAGAAGGGTTAATTTTTGCCGAAGTACATGTGTCTAAACTAATTAAATTTTTTATTGTGCCCCTACTATGTGTTATTGTTTCATAGCAAATCCTCACGTGTGTGTATGTGTGTGAGAGAGAGAGAGAGAGAAAGAGAGAGAGAACGTACAAGAGAGTGCTGCATATGTTTACAGAAGCAAGAATAGAGATCCAGATGCTCACTGATCTGCCTCTAGTAGCTTATATTTAATCTAGTGGGTCCCCATTTTCCCCCCTCTCTCAGTAAGTCTATGAAGTAGACATTTTTATTTATTTATTTTTTAGGACATCACAGCCCTCTGGTGGTGGGAGTAGGAGGCCCAGCCTTGCTGCTGGATTTGAACCTCCAACCCAGTGGGCCGCAGTCCAGCACATAACCACTACGCCACCGGGGCTCAGCCTGAAGTAGACATTTATTAGCCCTTTTTCACCTTCCCATTTTACATTTTTGGAACCTGAGACTCTAGGCTTTAAAATAACCCGCCCAAGATCATATAGCTAGCAGAAGGTGATAATGTCAGAATAAAGATTTTTTTTTAGTCGTCAGGCTTTTCACTGAATTTCACTTTTATGCCAAATAAACCTTCCAAACTCATGCCATCAAGTTGGTTCTGACTCATTGTGACCCTAAAGTCAGGAGTGAACTGCCTCTGTCGGGGCAGAGACTGGGACTGGGACTCTGTGGGAGTAGAAAGCCTAGTCTTTCTTCCCGAGTGGCTGGTGTCTTTTGAACTACTGACCTGGAGGTTAGCAGACCACCTCGTAACCATTATGCCGCCAGGACTGCACTTTCTCTAGAAGAAGGAAAACGGTGTTAGCTGTGAGTTACTAAAAAGACACACCTGCAAGAATGAAAAGTATTAATTTCAACATCCCTTCAACTATCAATTTTGAAAAAGGAGGCAGTTTGGCATTGTGCCTTGAAATCTGAAAGTAGTACTGAGTGTCAGGTAATGTGGTAGTCAGCCTATTTAATATGGAATTATTTCAGTGAGTGGAACTTCGAAATTAAATTACGAATCTCATTATTTGTGTGGGTCTGAATCTAGGACCACTTTAGGGAAGGGGGGTGGGGAATAAGACATTGCCATTGAATTGCTTCCAAATCAGAGGGATCCTATAGGGCAGAGTAGAACTGCCCCCTTGGGCTTCTGAGGCTGTATTCTTTTTTTTCTTTTTTTTTTGGCATCACTGCTCTCCGGTGGTGGGAGTAGGAGGGTCAGCCCCACTGCTGGAATTGAACCTCTGTCCCAGTGGGCCGCATTCCCATGCACAACCACTACGCCACTGGGGCTCAGCCCCTGAGGCTTGTATTCTTTAACGGAGTCTTACATCCTGATCTTTGTATCTTTGTCCCGAAGAGCAGCAGGTGACCTCAAGCCACCGACACCAGGCTTCCTATGAACCTTATTGAGGAGTTTTAGTTTAGGGTAGGATTCTTGGGAATATGGATTCTTTCTTTTTCCTGTTTTTTTTCCCTACCTTTAGTCTATCATTGTTCTGCGTCTCCACCTTTTCAGTTTCTGAGTACTTGGACAGATCTTTCCTGGCCTACTGGTTCTTAACAGTAGTGGTTTTTATATACTTTGAATTCACTGCCCCCTCTCCCCCCCTTAATGTTTCTCTTTCCTCCTGAGGCTACAAAACTGGATTGTAAAATAGCATCCTTGCCAGGAGAAGGAGGAATCATATTTCTCACTAATGGTTATTTAGAAGTGGTGTGTTTTTCCTTCTTCTTTGTAAAAGTCTTTGCTTGTAGCAAAACAGCAGAGAAATGTGTACCATTTTGTGAGAATAAACTGATAAAAACTTCATGGGGCCCCAGGAACAGAGTAGAATTGCGCCATCGGGTGTGTGTGTTTGTGTGTGCGTGAGCGCAATCTTTACTGAAATAGATCACCGGGCCTTTCATCTGTGGCACTGCTGAGTGCATTCGGGCCACCAATTATTTAAGTTACGGTAATAGTCAAATGCAAACCCAATTCCCAAGCAGAAAAGGTTCAGAAAAGATAGATACAGTATAGATATTTACTTAAAGGCCCACTTGAAATCAGTACATTTTGTACACACTTTAAGTACATTATAATTCAGAAGGATAAGAATAATATTATGCAAGTGACTGATAGTTTGAAGCTCTCTCTCCTGATAAGAGGGTCTGAATTTGTTGCATGGACTTTCAAGCAGGGCAGTAAACAGCAAGTTTCCCTATTGTGGATTTCCTCAGACACTGAGGTCTGGTTCTGGGGTTGTTGGTTTATTCTAGGATGGTACTGTAAAACCTCGAATTTAACCAGATTAGTTTTGCCTTAGAGTTGGTCTGTATTGAGATTTGCCATGGAATGATCTCAGTGTTGGTTTAAGACTCCCTAGGTAAGTTCACCTAAGCTGCCTCTGAAGTCTGGTTTCTCACCACAGGTCTTGCCTCCAGGGATGATGATCTTTTCTCATTTATTTTCTTTTCATACTCTGAATCATCAGTTTAAAAAAAGATTAATACACTTTTGTCCTGTCAAATGCAGGAACAGAAACTGTTACCTTTTTGAGCAAAACAATTTAGGCAGTCTTTTCTGGCTTTTGTCTTGTAATTGCTGGTAATATAATGTAATGTACTTCGTTCAGCCAGCACTTACTTAGTGCGGACTTTGCACTAGCATCCGAATTGTGGCGCACGCACACAGGATGTACCCAACCAACTGTGGGATGCCAGGGTGAGGACTACTGTTTGGTCTGAGACTAAGGCATGTGATAAAGTGTTGGCAAATGAAAAACATGATTATTTATAAACAGTATTCATTATGGCATTATTTCTAAACAGTAAACAACAGGAAAGGACTTAAGGTGAATTTTATCTTACAAGTAACATCATAATAGCATACATATTTCTAAAAATGGGCCTGCTCCCTCTCCCCAGATACCCACGTCCATTTCTGTGTCACTGGACTGGCGCGTCAGACATAAGGTGTCAGCAGGTATCTTTTTTAGTGGGTGTATTTGCAGCTCATGTCAGGTGGCATGCCTGTGGTCATTCTTGCTCTGTTGTTTTTGCCTGTCTGTCTCTATGGCCTCTTGCCGGAACTGTCCCCTTGGATTTGTCTTGGCTGGACTTGCCAGTGAGAGGCCAGCATAACAGCTCTTGAGATAAAAATTTCACAAGCAACCCCCAAGCCTCTGCAGTCAACCTCTCTGTCCTCTCTGGACTGGCCCTTTTTCAAACTTAATGTCAGAGTTCTCGGAACAGCCAGTGAGCCGGCTACTGCTCCGAACAG
>PVJH01032462.1:0-22742 GCA_004026705.1 Nesogale talazaci | reverse complement strand
GAACAGCACCCTGGTGCTGAGTCGCTGGCCCAAACCAGGCCTTTCGTGGTGCTTTCTCAGTCCCACAAGGCTGACTAAGGCCCTGCAATAAACCAGTGTGGCCATCTTGTGCCAAGGGCCTCCCCGCTCCGTGGTCAACCTGGACCAGAATTCAACAGCAACAAATCAAGAGCTAACGTCTGAAGCATCAAGAAGCGCCTGGCAGCCCACTAAAAGAGGGTGCTTTGCTTTGGGCCAGTCGGTGATTCTACTTCCCGCTTCGCTGGTTTCTGCCCCAACTTCGTCCAAGTCCTAACGGCTGGCGGCAGCAGCAAGCTGCGTGTGTGCGACCCACACACCCGCCTCTCCGCACTCCAGCGGAGACTTCCCAGTCTGCTGCTCTCATTCAGAATCATGTTTCTAAAGAAGTGGCCCGAAGGCTGATAGGAAGATGTCAGACCCCATCAGTCACTGCGACAGAAGCCAAAGGGAACTGCTGGTGCTGCAGATGCACCGCGCTTTGGAACACCGCCAGGTTCCTCGTTCCTCTGGAGGGCGGCAGGGGAACATCATTCCGAGAGGGGCTGTGTGATTCCTCGCCCACCGCGGGTCCCCAGGTCCGGTGCTGGCCCAAAGCAATACATCCAAGGACCCCGTTCTTCCTTCGCTGTGGGTAGGACGGGTTCTTCTCCCCAGGGAGGAGCCCGGCCCTGGGACAGACCCTTCCCTCGGCGTGAGCCGGGTGTTGGAGTCTCAGGCGCCCCGACTGTAAACTGAGGACAGCAACGCTTATGTCATCATGCTATGCACAGAATGAAGGATACGTGTGCCTGTCCAAGAGGACCGAGAGCGTTGTGAAGACGGCGGTTCTGTAAAGGCATCCTGGGGACTTCGGCTCAGTCAGCGGAAAGGTCCAGCTCTATTCAGTTCCTCAAATTCCACTCACATTCCTTTCTGCTGATGAAATGTCTGTTCCAGGCTGCAGCTTGCATCTGTCTAGAGGTTGAACGCCCAGTGATATTAAACCCTGAAAGAATGTAGACAGGGAAAGGGAAAAGGGGGTGGAAAGGAGGATCGTGGGTAGGGGAGCTGGAATTCAGAATAGGCTTCAAAGATTCCTGCCTCTGGGATCCACCCTTTCTTATCCCCTTTCTCAAAGGAGCAGGAGGTGTTACTGAAGACCCCATCTGAGGCAACAGGAGGGAAGAGATTTGTCCTAGTGTCTTTGAAGGAGAAAGGCGGCCCAGGGCAGGAAACAGCAGATGGGCCCAGAGGCTAGGACCTGAGGGCAGGCCCTTGGAGCAGAGCACCAAGCCTGCAGGCAGCAGGGAGCTCCGTTTCGCAACCACAGAGAAGTGTATCGTGAAGAGGCGGAGTGGCACTTGAGACCAAGCCCTGGCCAGCACACTGGTCTTAGCCTGTGAAACAGGGAGCCAAGGGGCCAGCTGCGCAGTGCCTGGACCCCGAACCTACAGAAACTTGGGGGATGGGGGGTGGGAAGATCCAATTAGTTTTAGTAACTAATGCAGCAGTAGAAAGTGTATCGAGTGGCATTACAGATTGAAGTGTGTCTCCCCCACGCCCCACCCCCAACTCCCAGATAGGTGCTGGGATCCTAACCCTTATACGTGCGGATGCAATCTAATCCAGCCTGCTGCCAATGCCTTCCGGAATGCAGTCTCGTGTCCCCTGAGGGCACCACAGTTGTTCTTGGAGCGCTCACACACACACAAACACACACACAAACACAGTCTTTGCAGGGAGGGTCCTGGTGTCAGAGTGGCTGGGGCCCAGATGTCCAAGATCTCCCTTGCCTCATCACCCTAAAAAATAGCCCCTCCACTCCCCCCGCCTACCCCGACACCAAGGCCTTCTCTGTCATTCATATAATGTGGGTTATTCCATTTAAAATGGCAGTGTCCTACTCAATACTTTGCAGGCCCACTGTATCTTCTTTCATAGCCTCTCTCTCACAGAAGTCTGGGGGCAAAGGCACACCTGACCCAGGCCACGGCATTTACCGTGGCCTCATGTGTATGTGACATGGAATGAAGGAAGACGTTGAAGGATGGCACTGGCCAAGAAGATCAACAGTGCCACGCAGGGCCAAAAGAACACCCAGATCTGTCTTGGAAGAAGTACAGCCAACATGGTCCTTAGCAATGAAGATAGGGAGACTCATGGGTCTCATGCACTTGAGACAGGCCGTCAGGTGAAACCAGTCCCGCGAGAGGGTTGATGTCCTGCTTGGCAAAATGGAAGGGTAGCAGAAAAGAGAGAGAACCTCAATCAAGTGGATTGGTTCAGTGGGTGCCACCAGGGGCTCGATCGCAGCCCTGATAGGGAGAATGGCGGAGGACCAGGCAGTGTTTCACCCTGTTCTACTCACGGATGATGGGACGTAGCAGTACCAACAGCCCCGTCTCACCTGATATTCTATCCACACACGTCAGCTGTCTGCGCCTCCTTCACTGCACTCCACTCTCGGTCCAGGAAAGCTACTGGGTTCTCTGCTGCCCTGGCAAGGTTGAACCTGTATCATGGGGGTGGATGTGACTCCACTCGACACAGGCTCATCGGGACCCCGTACACAGCACAGCAACACACTGCTCGCTCCTGCTCAACGCTGGGCCCATTGTGCAGCTACTGGGTCACTCCGTTTCAGTGAGGGTTCTCTTCTCTACCGCCAATCCTCCACTTTACTGAGGAGAAGGTCCCTGTGGCTGTCACCCACCTGTGTCAATTTCAGCACTGGGAGTGTAAGGGTGGAGCCTGGCCTGTCAATCTGGAGATAATCAATGAAGCCTCTGTGTGGGCAGGACTTTCTCCTGAGAATTCTGGGAAGTCTCACGGTATTTACCCATTGGAGGTGAGAGACTTGACTCAGTCTCTTGGAGACGGTCTACAGACAAGACAACATGGCAGCATGCTATAGACCCTGAGTCTGGGAGACTGGAGGAGCTGGAGGAGAAGCTACATGGGCTTACCCTGATAGAACCAAACTTCTGGGGCCGGAGAAGCCACGGGGAGATTCCTACCAATGCTGAGATGCTTCTACCACCGCTGGATATTGCTGAGGGACCCTTAGCCCTGGAAGTGAGGAGTCATGGGGAGCCCCTGTCAGCACCGGGATGCTTCTACGCAGCTGGACACACAAGAGTCTGCACACACTGGCCTGTGATTGTCCTAGTGTCATTGCATGTGCTTCGTGAGTCAGAAGGAGACTTTATAGACTGGTATCAGACATATGGGCTAATATCGGACTTATGACCTTGAACTGGACTGGGTTGGGATGCTTTCTCAATGTCCCATTCCTCTTGCATATAAACCTGGCCCTTATATCCATATGCATGTTTATGAATTTGTTTCTCTAGTCTACCCAGACTAACACAGTCCCTCTCCAGGGACTGGTGCTGTCTGATAGCATGTCCAAAGTGCGTGACTACTTCTTTCAAGACAAGGGGTGTAGTGGTTAAGTACTGGGCCGCTAATGACAACAAGATCAGAGGTTGGAAAGCACCAGCCATTCCATGTGAGCAAAACGAGGCTGTCTCCTCCTGTGAAGAGTTGTATGAACCCCCAATAAAATGATTTTTTAAACAAAGGAGCAGATACCAAGGGCTCAATAGAAAGCAAATGTCTAGGGAAAAAAGTCCAGTGGTAACATATGTACAAATATCCCTGATATAATTGATGTATTGATTATAACAAGAGTTTTAAGAGCCCCCAATCAATGGGTCTTTTAATAAAAAATAAAACGATGAGAGAAAAAAACTTATGGTCTCCCCCTAACCCCCCACTCCCCCAGGGAAAAGAACAGCAGCAACATGGGTGAAGTGAGACAGCAGGCAGAGTAAGATATGAAAATAATAATAATTTATCAAGGGTCCATGAGGGTGGGAAGATGGGAGAGGGAGGAAAAAAAGAGGAGCTAACACCAAGGACTGGAACAGAAAGAAAATACATTGAAAACGATGGTAACATATGTACAAATGTGCTTGGTACAATTCACGTATGGATTGCTATAAGAGCTGTAAAAGCCTCAATGAAATGATTCATTAAAATTAAAAAGATAAAAGAGTCCCCAATAAAATGATTTACTTAAAAAAAAAAAGGAAGGGGAAAGAGGAGCTTATACCAAGAGCTCAAGTAGAAAATATTTGGAAATGAATATGGCAACATGTGTACAAATATGTTTGATATAAATGATGTATTGAATGCTATAAGAGCTGAAAGAGCCCCCAATAAAGAAAGAAAAGATATAAAATCTTTAAAGGATATAGAATAGTACAATAAACAATTAATTTTAAGTGGTTTTAACTTGCTATAATTAATGGCAGCAGTCATACTTTTTTTTGTGTGTGGGCATCACTGCCTCTGGTACCCGCTCCTGAGAGCCGCCGCTGGATTTGAACCGCCAAGCCCGCAGACTGCAGTTCCGCACTCAACCACTTACGCCACCGGGGCTCAGCCGTTTTGTTTTTTTTTGTCAGTCATACTTTTAATAATACAATTTATAATAGTATAAATCCTCATGAAATTGAGCATATTTATTTAAAATAATCACCTGATCTGCTTTTAAATAAATCATTATACAAATGATATTCTCAAATTAATATCCGTGAAATTAAAAAATACTCGTAGACAATGAGGGCATGCTCTTTCAAAATAAACACGACAATTCTCTGTCATGAAGTCTTATATACTTAAAAGCAAGCACCACCCAAATCTTCAAGAGTCAATTCATTTAACATTGTAATTAAACTTAAGTATTCCACGTAAGCTGTGGAAAATGCATCTTCAAATTATGGTCCATCATAATTCATAATTGAAATCAATGTGCCATTTCACTTTGTGTGATTAAAATTAATACTGTTCAGAAAGAAAAAAGAGTGATAGTCTCAGGAACCCCGGAGACAGGGCAACCCTGACCTGTAGGTTCACCAAATCATCTCCATGGCAGGGGGTGGGTTTGGGTTTGGCGTGTTCAATATTGTGTTGTGTTCAATATTCTTCTCCGGCACTGCTCCCCAAATGTGCCGAGTCTTCTTCAGTCTTCCTTGCCAGCATGATGCTCAGATAATGACTGCTGGGGGCACAGAACCTCTGCATGGCTGACAGAGCCTGAGTCATAGGGCAGCCCAGGGAGAAAGGACGAGACTTTGAAGCAGAGATCGGGAAAGATAGGTGTGTGGAGCAAACACTTTGCTAAGGAGCTGATATCAGAGAGAAAATACTGAAACCCAAATGGAGAGTGAGCATGATAGTGGGGCAAGAGGGAAGCAAATGGAAATAGAGAAAGGAACTGGGGGATAATGGGCATTTATAGAGGTTCAAATCCAGGTATGTACATAGGGGCATATATTTATAAGTGAGGATGGGGAAAGAGATTAATGTGCATACTTATAGGGTTAGCAATAGGACAACAGATGGGCATTCGACCTCCACTATAGTACTTCCTCAGTGCAAGAACACTTTGTTCTATTAAATTGGCATTCCAAGATGCTCACCTTTCCAACACGATCACTGAAGACAAATGTGTGCATAAGCAAAGGTAGTGAAGAAAGCTGATGGTGCCCGGCTATCAAAAGATGGAGCATCTGGGGTCTTAAAGGCTTGAAAGTAAACAAGCAGCCATCTAGCTCAGAAGCAACAAAGCCCACATGGAAGAAGCACACTAGCATGTGGGATCACAAGGTGTCAAAGGGATGAGATATCAGGCTTCAAGAATTAAAAAGCATAACATTGCGTGCTCAATTTCCTGATATGATTGCTGAGGACAAATGTGTGTATAAGTATAAGCTAATGTGGTGAAGAAAGCTGATGGTGCCCGGCTACCGAAAGATATAGCATCTGGGGTCTTAAAGGCTTGAGTAAACAAGCGGCCATTCAGCTCATAAGCAATAAAGCCCACACAGAAGAAGTACACCAGCCTGTGTGATCATGAGGAGGTGAAGGGATCCGGTGTCAGGCATCAAAGAGCTAAAATTATATTATTATTAATGAGGGGGAGTACAGATTGGGGACCCAAAGCTCATCAATAGGTGAAGCAACATCTTCTTGCAGAGGGGTTCAAGGAGAGAGATGAGCCAGTTAAGATACAGGATAGTAGCAATGAAATATACAACCTTCCTCTAATTCCCAAATGCTACCTCCCACCCACTATCATGACCCCAATTCTACCACATAAATCCAGCTAGACCAGAAGATGTACAGTGAAGTTGGAAACATGGGAAATTTAGGATAGATGCTCCATCAAGACTAGTAATAGGAGTGGTAATACCAGGAGGGTGGAGGTATGGAGGAATAGAAAGGGAGAACCAACTTCAGGGATCTACACGTAGCCTCCTCTCTGGGACACGGACATCAGGGAAGTGAGTGTTGGGACACATTGGACAGTGTACAGTATGAAAAAAATAACAATTTGTAAATTACTAAGGGTTCAAGGGTGGGGGAAGGCAATATAGGGAGCTGATACTGGGGGCCTGGAGGGAGGGAGGATATTTTGAGAGTGATGATGGCAATAAGTGTGTAAATGTGGCCTGCATACAATTGATGTTTGTATGAATTGTGATGGGAGTTGTACGAGCCCCCAATAAAATGATCCATTTAAAAAAATAATTCAAAAAAACCCCAAACTTAGTGATATTGATTATATCCATCATGTTATACAGCCCCTTGTGGAATTTTAATGAATAGAGGTTTAATATATATTTATGATACTATAACATAAAAGATAATGTGTGTATGTAAATAGACCTAAACAGTTGTAAGGTTTCCACATTTTATCTGACCTGTAAAAAATTAAATAGAATGTTTTTATGGGAATTACACATTCAAGTGTTTGTAGACATTATATACAATTATATATACACTTTAAAGTATATTTTAAAATATTTTTGTTTCATGATTTATGGGATTAAATGGACTCTTAGAAATCTGAAAATTTAACGCTATAAAATGCAATCCCTTCATGAGGGAGGGGGGAGTGTGGAGGGAGGGGAAACAATGAAGAGCTGATGTTAAGGGCTCAAGTAAAAAACCAATGTTTGGAGAATGAGGATGGCAACAAATGTACAAATGTGTTTGACATACCATGGAATGGATGGATGGATGGATTGTGATAAGCGTTGAGCCCCCAATAAAATGATTTATTAAAAAAAAGAAGAAGCTGGTATCAGTGGGGGGGGGGGGATAAGCCTCCCAGCAGCATGCAGAATGGATGGAAGGAGAGGGCTGGGGAGGGAAGTGAAAGCGGAGCAGGAACAATCAGGGGCGAGAGGGGCCTAGATAGACTAGGAGGAGGGAAAACAGTCACTCCCAGTTCATTCCACCCAGGATTCATTCCACTTAACCTCCATAAAGGCACCCCATTCTGTATTCTCTTTCATCCTCCAAGTTCAAGTTCTATTAGCAAAAGCTGCTGCCCACTGCAGGAATCTTCATTCTTTTTTGGGGGGGTGGGGGTGACGTGGAGGGACTCCTTTTGTACAGATTCTGGAAAAACAATCCGAAGCCCTGCCCGCTCTGCTGGGCAGAACAAAGGTCCGGTTGTGCTGGCAGAGCCTGGGCAGAGATAAAGCGGAGAGGGGAACGCGAGGTCTTGGTGCGGTGCCCCCAATCTGCCCGCTTGTGTAACGCAAGCTGTGCCCATGACCCATTTTAGCTGTGGTTGGTTGTGCACGTTAAGAGTCGAATCGGGGCAAACCCGGTGGCTGTTTTTGCAATCTGATTCGGCCCAGTTACATGGCGTCCCGGGCCTCTCTCTTTCACGACCACAGGCTCAGACCCAGCAGGGACGCTGTGTTCCCCGCTGGTCAAAGTCAGGACCCCTCACAGCAGAGCACGTCGGGAAGGCGTGTGGCCCCGTGCGCTCGGGCAGTCTCTGAATGTTTCCGTACCCGACCCGTGAGCTCCAAACGCGCGCCTGGTCCGCTTGGGTCACTTCATGACATGCACATGTGGGACACGAACAGACCAGGTCTGAGGACTGTGTGCCCTCCAGAACGCTTGCTTCCCTAACACGGATGGTGGCTCTCAAGTTTCATCAGTTTTTGCCTTTTTCTACCTTTATTTTTTTTTAAGTGCTTTTATGTAGTTAACCGTTTTATCAGCACTTAATCCACCTATCACACCATTCAAGAGTTGAATCAGATCAAGAAGAATTGTACAATCGTTACCACAAATTAATTTCGGAACAACCCCCCCCCCCCATTGTGTTTTCTCTCTCTCGCTCTCGCTCTCGCTCGCTCGCTCGCTTGCTCGCTCGCTCTTTCCGTCTTTTTTTTTTTTTTCAATGATTTTTTGGGGGGGAGGGCTCTTACAGCTCTTACAACATTCAATACATCATTTGTATCAAGCATATTTGTACACATGTTGCCACCTTCATTTCCAAATGTTTTCTACTGGAGTCCTTGATATAAGCTCCTCTTTCCCCCTCCCTTTTTTTCTTTCTTCTAGTTTAATAAGCAGCAGCAGCTAGGAGCAAATGTCCTTCTGAAAAGGCTATTATTTCGTTCCCCTCAAACCCGTTTCAATCTCAAAGGTGTTTTCTTGCAAACGAGTCTGCACCAACATAATCACAGGGTTTAATTGTGTGGATGTTGTAAGAGAGGCTGTTGAAAGTTAAGGAGCCTTGGGTGGGAGGGCGTGGGGGGCCACGTATTGGGTTGCTGCTAAACCCAAGGTCAGCAGTTTGAACTCGCCAGTTGCTTCTCGAGAGAAAGATGGAGCTTTCTGTTCCCACAGGGAGTTAATAGCCTCAGAAACTCACAGGGCAGTTCTCCCCTGGCGTCAGGGATGGGTGCGCTGTACGTGCATGCTGCGATGGGTAACAGATTAGAGAGGAGAGGACTCACAATAGGGGAGTCTCGCCCTAGGTTGGTAAAAGTCTCATTTTACATGCCATACAAGGATGGCATCAAACTGTACTGCAATTAGATTTTCTTTCCTCTGACAGCCTGCAGGGAATGATATGGCTGCTGTGTTGCCCATGTCTCTGGAGTACAGCTGAGTCAAATTGAAACAAAATTTTTCTCTATTTCTGATTCTCCTAAGATCACGCTCTTGGCATTACGTAGTCTTAGGATAGCTTTGGGAGCCAAGAACTGATGGCCTCATTCTTCGAAACGTCAGCCATGTGTCCGACCTGCAGTTTCACTGAATCTTTCTGGAAGTTCTTTGAGGCAGAAATCAGAGAGGGAGTGGGGGGCAGTGGCAGGGTCCCAAAACCCTGGAATCTAGGGTAAAGTTTCCTCTTAAAAGCTTTTGGAAATGATCATGGTTTATAAATAAAAGATTACATTTATTTTTAATGTTTGAACCATTGACTTTCATAATTTCCTGATGCGGAGTTTTCCTTCTAGCTAGACTTAATGATCAGAATTCTATCTTAAATATTAGAAGCCTCATGAAATAATCAATTTCTATTGAACTCAAACTTAAGAGTCTCACGATGGTGAACATAAGTTATTTAGAAATCACTTTGATCTTGAAAGAAAAGGACCTTGTGGATTTTTGTTTTGCAAGTGAAAGAAGCAAATACGCTGACATCCCATGCAGCATCAATAATCCAAGTAATTTATTTTTCTTCTCCACAGACAATTGGTTAAAAATAGAGCTGGATGAGATTTTATTTTTATGGGTTTTATTTTTCATAAAAACAAATTTAGAGGGCTTAGCCCCAGTGGTGTAGTGGCTGTGCGTAGGGCTGCGGCCCACTGGGATGACGGTTCAAATCCAGCAGCAGCTCTCCAGGAGCAAAACTGGGCTTCCTACTTCCACCAGAGGGCAGTGATGCCCCCCAAAAAATCAAAAACAAAACAAAAAAATCAAATTTAGGAGGGAGAAAGGATCCTTAATCAGACTATTCTTTAATTTGGTAAGCTCTATTCTTTAATGTGGTAAGCACAGGAGCTCTGACTATCAGCTGCTCATTGAGTCTCTAGGTGGGGTAAATGTGCATGATGAAACCAAAGGGTTGGAGGTTCAAGTCGACCAGAGGCACCTTGGAAGGAAATCCTGGTGATCTGCTTTCCCTGAAAGCCCTACTGAGCACAATTCAACTCTGACACACACACACACACACAGTTGCCACCAGTCAATAGCACTGGGACCACTTGCCTTATGAGGGGTTATCCACCCCCCCCAAAAAAAAAAACCCACGGAATTGCGCTGGGCAGAGAGGAGCGTTCATAGTACGCATTTCGCCAGCTAGGTGAGCATGGAGCAACTCGCTCTGAGTTAGTGCACCCAGTGGTGTCGCCTGGGAAAACTTTGTCTGGTCACTCTGAATTTTTTTATAAAAGCAGTTTTACTCAAACCTTGCTTTTTACAATGGCCAATTTAAGAGAAAAGCATGTGGCTGTGAATTTTCATTTACTACTTTGGAAAAATGCTGCAGAAACTGTTGTGATGTTGAACACAGCTTACAAGGACAGCGCTATGGGAAAAATTTAAATGGATGAGTGGTTTTCTCTTTTTAAAAGAGGTGAAATGTCGATTGATGACAAACCTCATTTAGGACCTCTCTCAACTTTCCCAACAGATGAACATGTCAACTCCTAGTGCGTTTGAAGTGTGTTCCACCAAGTCAGACTATTAATCAAGCTTTCTATGTAGAGCTTCTGAAAAGATTGCATTAACACTGTGCATGAATGACAAAAAAGGCCTGGTTTGTGGCAGATGGGGGGCTGGTTTTGCCACGACAACAATGCGCCTGCACACACAGCCATCTCAATGCAATAATATTTAGCAAAAAACAGCATGCCCCTTTTGCCCCACGCACCTGACTTTGCTCCACGTGACTTCTTTTTGTTTCTGTGTATGCAGAGGGACATGACAGGACGACTATTTAATGACACAGAAGAGATGAAGAAAAAAACAAGGGAGGTGATGTCAAGATGAGCTTTAAAAATGTTTCCAAGAATGGACTTGTAGATTTGACAAGTGTACTAAGTGTCATGGAGAGTACTTTGAGGGTAATAAGGTTGTTTTGTTAAAAAAAATTAAATACCTTTGTAAAAAATGTTGAGTTGTTTTGGGGGGTACCCCCTGGTACATAAGGGTCAATGAGATCTTTTTAGTTTCTCCATTTTCTCAGAGTGAATACCAAGTACAAGGAGGATACAAACGCTCCATATCAGATGGGAGACAGGTCAGCAGGATCACATTCTCGGGTTTTGGGGCTCGGGGGTGGGGAGATGTGTACCCCAGGCCTAGTGAGCTCCAGGAGAGGGCCTCAAAGGCCCTCACTCTCCTCACTTTCAAAATGGGAAGTACCTTTCTCCCTCTCCGGTTTTCTCAGGATCATATGAGATGTCCACAGAGGTGCCTTGGAAACCCCCCAAGGTTCTGTCTTTTGTGACTGGGCACCCTAAGTGGGTGCATGGCTGTGAGTTGAGCCGGGGCTGAGAGACTCCGGGCAGAACACTGCCTGTTAGTCCGGGTAGATGAGAGAAACAGATTCATGGAGACAGTCATATGTATATAAGGGACAGGTTTATATACAAGAGCAACTGAACATTGAGAAAACATCCCAACCCTGTCCAGTTCAAGGCTCTAAGTCTGAGAGTAGCCCTTACATCCAATACCAATCTATAAAGTCCTCTTCAGACTCACCAAACACATGCAATGGAGCCAAATGTAGGATGATGACAAGCCAGTGGGTAGAAAGTCTTTGAATCCAGTAGCATTGTAAGCATCGCAACACTGGCCGAGGTCACTCTGTGACATCTCTGGCTTCAGAGGTCTGGTTGCATCCATGTGGCTTGTCTGGCTCAAGGCCCTAGGCTAGTTCCATGTCTTGTCAGCTGCAATGCCTCCCAGGGAAGTTCGCAGAGAGAAGGAGGTGTCTCCTGTCTCCAAAGAGGAAGTTCAGGGTTTCCCAGAATTCTCAAGAGAGGGCCATGCCCACACAGAGGCCTCATTGGCTATGATCTGATTGACAAGCTGCTAGACTCTGCCTTTACACTCTTAATCCTGAAATTGACAAGTGATTATATATCTACCATACTTCCCCTGCCACAGAGTAGCCACAGTCCCCAGGAGAGAGCTGGGGAGGGAGGAAGGAAGGAAGGGAGGGAGGAAAGAAGGGGAGGGAGGGAAGGGTTGAGCTCCAAAGGAAGACAGACAGCTTGAGGATCTGCTGACTCTCTGGGGGAATCCTAGGGTCTGGGGTGAGCTTGAGGGTAGACCACCGACCCCTCAAAGGACAAGCACCAACCGGGAAGTGGTCTCTGAGAGCCCCTGAAATCGCACCCAGGGCCATGATCTATAAACGTACTAAGGACCCTTCCTCTCCGTCGGTGACAAATCCACACGGACGAAGCCAAACCCACTGAAATGAGTTCTTACCAAGTGCCCTTTGAATCATAACCCCACATGTGTCAGAGCAGAGTGCTGCTTGAAAGGAGCTTCCATGACAGATGGCAGGGAAGTAGGTTGTCAGACCTTTCTCCCAGAATGCCTTTGGTGGATCTAGACTGCCCTCCTTCCTGTTAGCAGTGAGCCCGCGAATCCTGTACTCTGTCCAAGGACTCCCAATCCAAGTGACGGAAGCGATCATGAAACATAACATTCGTTCCATTCATTCACCTCCCCTGCTTTTCACTCTGTCTGGTCGCTGTTGTTGTTAGGTGCCCATGAACCCTTTTCAACTCCTAAAGCCCCAGCGTATAATAGACTGACACACTGCCCGGCCCGTGTCATCCTCCACATCCGTGCCATGCTCCATCCCATCCATTGCTTCAGCCACTGTGTCCCTCCGTCTTGTTGAGGGACTTTCTTGCTCTCGTTGCCCCTCTCCTGTACCAAGCATGGTGTCCTTTTTAAGGGTCTGGTCTCTTTGGTACCATGTCCAAAGCACTTGAGATGAAGTCTTGCCATCCTCACTTCTAAGTAGTCCTCTTAGTGTACTTCCTCCAAGACAGATGTGTTCATTCTTCTGGCTGTCCATGGTGAGACAATAGTCTTCACCAAACACCATCATTCAAATCCATCCATTCTTTTGTGGTCTTTCTTACGTGTCCAGCTGTGTCCAGCTCCTGATTGCATATAATCCACTGACAATATCACATGTCATCTCAGGCTTACCTTAATCTTCATATGGCATGTGGCAGTCATGTGTTTATGTTAATTTCATGATTGAGATGTAGGGGTGGAGTCTAGCGTGTTAATCTGGAGATAGCCATTGAGTAGCCAATGAGGCCTCTGTGTGGACATGGCTTTCTCCTGGGACTTCTGGGAAATCTCACGATATTTCCCTCATGAAGATGAGAAACTATCTCCCCATTGTGCACGGGACTGCGGCCCACTGGGATGAGGTTCAATTCCAGCAGCAAGGCTGGGCCTCCTGCTCCCACCACCAGAGGGCAGTGATGCCCCCCCCCAAAAAAAAGTTTGAAATTGTCAAGGATTTCATTTTCTTGGGTCTATTATCCATGCTAATAGAAGAGGCAGTCAAGAAAATAAATAATCTACTGCATTGGGCAAATCTGCTGCTCACAATTGGGAGTTAGCCTCAGAGACTATGAATTACAGACAAGATGGCAGCATCCGAGGAGATGGTGGAGTTGGAGGAGAAGTCACACGGCCGAACCCTGATGGAACCAGACCTCTGAAGCTGGAGAAGCCATGTGGAGAGCCCTGGCAGTGCTGAGTTGCCTCTACCACCACTGGATGCTGTTGATGGACCCTGAGCCCTGGAAACGAGGAGCCATGGGGAGACCCCTGCCAGCACCATAGGGATTCTGCACCCACTGACCTGTGACTTTGTGAGTCAGAAGGAGACTTTATAGATTGATATCAGGCATATGGGCTAATATAAGACTTTTGACTTTGAACTGGACTGGGCTGGGATGCTTTCTCAGTGACACATTTCTCTTATCTATAAACCTTGTACATAAACACAGGCATCTATATATTTTAGCAAACTTTAAGTAGATCTTTTGCAGCAGATTTGCCCAATGCAGTAGATTATTTATTTTCTTGACTGCCTCTTCCATGAGCATGGATATAGACCCAAGAAAATGAAATCCTTGACAATTTCAAACTTTTTTTTGGGGGGGAGGCATCACTGCCCTCTGGTGGTGGGAGCAGGAGGCCCAGCCTTGCTGCTGGAATTGAACCTCCCACCCAGTGGGCCGCAGTCCCGTGCACAACCACTACGCCACCGGGGCTCAGCCTACAATTTCAAACTTTTATCTGTTTATGTTGATCCTGCTTATTGGTCCAGGTGTGAGGATTCTGGTTTGTCTGTTTGTTTTCATGTTGAGGTGTAATCAATCCTGAGGGGTGTATGTAGTCCCTAATCTTCATCAGCAAGTACTTGAGCGAGCGAGCAGGATTATATTGTCAGTTGTTATGAAGTCTTCCTACAATCTGAATGCCATGTTCTTCTTCATATCTTCCAGTTTCTCAAATTATTTGCTCGGCACACAAGTTAAGTAGGCATGGTGAAAGGACATACCCCTGTTGCCCACCTTGGCTTATGTAATATCATCCAGAATCCCCTTGTTCTGTTTGAATGACTACCTCTTGGTCTATGCAAAGATTCTGCATGGACATACTTCCCATTCTTTGTTTTTTGTTTGTTTGTTCGTTTGTTTGTTTTGGGGGGGAATTCCCATTCTTTGTAATGTTACATGGAATTTGTAATGATCCACACAGCTGGCTGTCTCCACCTGGTTAGTAAAACCCAGGTAGACCTCTTTCGGGTGTTCTCTGCTTTCAGGCAAGATCTGCCTGACATCAGCAATGCTAGCTCCTGCTCTAGGTTCTCTTCTGAATCCGGCTTGAATTTCGGGCAGTTCCCCATTGATGGCCAGCTGTCAACATTTTCTAATTATCTTTGGCAAAACTTTACTTGCATGAGGTATTAGTGAGATTGGTATTGTTGAAAGTTTTCTGCATTCTGTTGGACTCCCTTTCTTTGGAAGGGCCACAGAGATGGGTCTCTTCCAGTTGGTGGTCCAAATTTCTAGGCACAGCCAAGTGAGAGGCTTCCACCATTGCCTCTGTTTGTGGAAACATCTCAATCGATATTCAGTCATTTGCGGAGCCTTGTCTTTTGCTCATGCCTTCTGTGCAGCTTGGCAGAAAGACTGAGTTTTCTACTCTCGTAGAGGATTACAGTTCCACCCACGAGTTCAGTTCCACCCTATCCCATTAGGTCACTATAAATCAGGCTCAATCCATTGAGAGTGAGTTTAGTTTGGGTTTTCAGAGCCACTTGGACCTCTCCCTTCAATGCCAACAGCTCTTGATCATATGTTAATTCCTGAAGTGGATGAACATCAAGCAATTCTTTCTGGTACAGTGACTCTGTGTTTCCCTGCCATCTTCCCTTGATTCTTCTTATCAGGTACCTCTGCCTTTAGGAAGCCATCTTTTTTATTCCTGTGGAGAATAATGGAACCTCTGTGGGATGGGAAAAGGGCATATTAGCCATTGCAAGGGGACTCAGTGTTCCTACATATTAGGAACATTCTAGTTTCACAAATGAAAGAGAATCTCATGATTAGACCCCGATTCGGTGTGTCACCTGGACATAATTAAACCTCAGCTCTCCAAACCAATTGTAGATCCATATGCACATGTCACATGTAGCAGTTGTCTGAACACCATGTAACCTAGGAGACTGGGAAACTCAACTTTCTCTGTCCTGTTGCTAAGGCAACAGGACAGAGGCGGGTGTGGGGGAGTCCAACAGATCTATCCTTATGCTGTGCTGCCGGTGGGAGGAGGTGGGGAGGAGGAAGAGGGAGAGCTTTCCGTTGCCCGCTGATCCAAGGCCTCAACTGAAAGTTCAAGAGTGTGGTACCACCAGTGAACAGGGACCCTCTCAGTGTTACATACATTCCTAGAGGCTGTGGGGCATACAGGCGAGGCCAGAAGGGAACATGGATGAGCTAAGAGAGAAGCATGCTAGAGAGCTGAGGACGGTGGGGTTGGGGAACCAGAACCTCCCCAGGGAGAAGGGGTTGGATCCTGACTATTGTTGGCGCAGCTCCAAGCATGAGGAATGGAATTCAGAATCCAGCCCGGCCACAAAATGCATAGCCACATAGTATGCATGCTGCCAGCCTGGTGAATCCTCCCGTGACTCGCCAATGAAAAGGCAAAGCTGATGACTTTAGAGCATGCTAAAAATTGGGTAGAGGTAGACAAACGTATCAGAGTGCCTGCTTCTACCCCATCCCTGGTCTGATCAAAGAGCTTGGGTTTACTCTCATCGCACCAGATTCCACCTGTAGAGCAGTGGTTCTCAACCTTCCTACTGCCACAACCCTTTCATGCAGTTCCTCCTGTTGTGGTGACTCCCAACCATAAGATTATTTTCATTACTACTTCATCACTGCTATGTTTGCTACTGTTATGAATCAGGCGACCCCTATGAAAGGGTCGTTTAACCCCCAAAGGGGTCATGACCACAAATTGAGAACCGCCACTGTAAGAGCCTAACCTTCTCTGTGTACAGGAAGGTGACACTCCACACCCTTCTCCTGGGCAGGAAGGGGAGAAGTCTTCTCACGTGCTCTCGGCCCAGGCCCTTGGGGACAAATCCTTGTGGCCCTGTCTCTACCCTATTTGTGTATGGTTTATAACTCCTATTACTAAGGACACATAACACTATTAACTCTTATGCAATGAATTATGCTGTGCTGTCACTGTTATCGGGTGTCATGGAATCGATTGTGACCCAACGTACAAAACAAAGCATGGCCTCGTCCAGGACTCTCCTCACAATTGTGCTTACAGTTGAGCCCACTGATGCCCCCACTGTGCCCATCCCTTAAGGATAAGATAACAGATAATTAATTATAAAGATTTGGGGAGGCTGAGCCCCAGTGGCGTAGTGGTTGTGCGCTGGACTGCAGCCCACTGGGATGGAGGTTCAATTCCAGCAGCAGCTCCACAGGAGCAAAGGGTAGTGATGCCCAAAAAACAAAAACAAAACAAAAAAAAAAGATTTGGGGAAGTTAAAAACAGGGGTAATGGATCATGAAGATAACCATTGAATTAAAACGTCATGAAATTTGGGAAGTCTGGGGAGATGGGCCTGGGAGAACACAGGAATGCCCGCATTGAAAAAAATCTAAGCTAAAGATAGCTGCTAAACTTAAGGCCAACATTTAGGTCTGGGCCATGGGCACCCAGTTGAAACAACAAGTCGATGGAGTGCTACTGCACTTGATTGTCTCTAGAGAAGTCAGTTGCCTCAAAGGAAATGGTCTATTCCTGTCTCCCTGAGCCCACCTGTACTTTGGGCCACAGCTGTCTGAAGAGAGGCGACGCATCCGCCAGCTGGCTGCCTTCCATTCATACAGCCACGAGCTTTGGAGGACCCACCAAGTGACAAGCTCTGTAACAAGTGTTGGAGAAAGGTAAACAAGAGAGTCTTGTTCGCTTCCCTTTGGAAGAGTCACAGTCAACAGGGATGAAATACTCTGAAGGAATCATTCCCCCATGGCCTAGCCAGATCAGACAAACTAGTCAATCAAGTTCTTCACTCAGAACCTGGGAAATGGGACTCCGAGAGTGGGAGTCTGGGAAAGGAGACCACCCCTCTGAATGAGGGAAAAGACAATGAGGTTGCAGGGAGCGGAGTTCAAGGCAGAGGCTGGGGGAGAAGCCAGATGGAAAGGAAGGGCATGCACACCATTCTAGAGAACATAGAAACAGCAACAGCAACAAACCCTCACTGCCACGGACTCAATTCTGACTCATAGCAGCCCCATAGGACAGAGTGGAAGTACCCCTGTGGGTTTCAAGACGGTACCACTTGCAGGGAGAAGAGAGTCCCGTCTTTCTCCCTTAGAGAATAGGAGACTCACCATAAACTTCACCATTAACTGAGCTCCCCAGCCTGAGTTTTTGTTGCTGGCAACATCAGGACTCACAAACACCTTCAAAGCCGTGGCCTGTAGAGTCTGTCTTTAGTCTGGTCTGCTCAGATCTGTCCACCCATGCCCACTCCTGCCGAGGCACACCTGCTCCTGTAGACCACACACACACACACACACACACACACACACACACACACACACAGTTCTCCCACTCATCCTTGGCCTTGGCCCCTGCTCGCTGTCCCCCTTCAGCCTTTCTACATCTCCCAGAGCATAGTTTCACACCCACCTCCTTCCGGACACCCTCGCTGACCCTCTCCTATGGCCTTCTCCCTTCTCACATGTCACGGGCCTGGTGGCACCACCACTGTCACATGTCACCCTGGCTTCCTTGCTGCCCAGCGCCTGCTATTGTTCGTGCCCCGTAGTGGATTCTGACTCAACAGAACAAAACGAAGATTTCTCAACAGAACAAAACGAAGCCCTGCCAAGCCCTACACTGCCCTCACTGTTTGTTATGCTTAAGCCCATTCCCGCCTTTTTTGACGATCTTCTACCTTACCAAGCATGATGTCCTTTTTCCAGGAACCGGCCTCTCCTGACAAAACCCAAGTAACGTGGTGAGACACCGTCCAGCCATCCTAGTTTCTAAGAAGCACGCTGGCTCTGCTTCTTCCAAGGCAGGTCGTCGGTTCTTTGAGCACTCCACGGAACTGTCCATATTCTTTGTCAACACCATGATTCGGGAGAAAGATAAGACTTTCTGCCCCCATAAAGTGTCACAGTCTCAGAAACCCACGGGGCAGTTCTCCAGGTCCTCCGGAGACAAAATGAGCCAGAATCAACTTGACAGCACTGACTTTGGTTTGTTGGTGTGAGTTTAGCACCATCATTCAAATGCATGGGTTCTTCTGTGGTCTTCCTTAGCCATTCTCCAACTTTCACATGCAGATGAGGTCAGTGGAAGTCACACCCACAGGCCAAGAACAAGTGAATCAATCGTGAGGTTTTATATGCTGTCATTGATTTCCTCTTGGTTCCTCTAGAGCAGTGGTTCTCAACCTTCCGAATGCCACCACCCTTTAATACAGTTCCTCGTGTTGTGTTGACCAGCCCCCCCAACCATAAAATTATTTTTGTTGCGACTTCATCACTGTCATTTTATGACTGCTATGAATCGGGCAGACCTGTGAAAGGGTCGTTTGACCCTCCAAAGGGGTTGCAACCCACAGGTTAAGTAAGAACCGTTGCTCTAGAACAAAGCCAGAAATATGAACATTGATTGGATTCCATGTAGCAGGTAAGAGGCAGGTTGGAGCGTGCCGCAATGAAAGGGGCAACATATTCCCAGACAAAGTGAGATCAGAACCCTCCCAGCTGTACTCACCCCAGCCCACGTCCCAAACAAGGTCACTGAAAATGAAGAGGAGGAGGAAGGGCAGACACCTCTCAGTTTTTACCCCAAGAGTAACAATGGGGGGGGGCACTACCCTCACCACTAGCAGAATCACTCATGGACCACATTCCTGTGAACTCTACTTGAAGACATGGCCCACTGCTCCTCTTCAACTCCTCTCAAAGACTGAAGAGATTCTTGTTGATTAACTGAGGTGTCCCTCCATCTCCTAACCAACCATCGACTCACCCCAGAGATCTCAGTTGCCAGCTCTTATTACCAATCACCTGCATTTTACCTTCCCCTTTTAGAGCTTTCAAAGAGAACAGTAGAACTAGATCGGTGACTTTGGAAGAATCCAGCCAGAGCAGTAGTTACAATGCCGACCTAAATTCCAGACTCATTAGCGTTTGCAGCAGAGAACAATTATAATCGGGGCTATTGAACAGGAACTGGGCTATACTTTATTACTTGAAATTTCCTTCCGCCTTTGGCCTTCCTGCTAGCTTTTGAAGTATGAAGGCACCTAAACCACTGGTTCTCAACTATCCTAATGCCTCAACCCTTTAATACAGTTCCTCATGTTGTGGTGACCCCCAACCATCCAAAATATGTGTTCTCCTTTTATCTTTGGTGACCCCTGTGAAAGGGTCACTCAACCCTCAAAAGGGTCAACCCATAGGTTGAGAACCACTGATCTAATTTCCACCAGGAATGAGCACAGATGGTCCATGGACGTAGACAACTTGGCAACCACAGGACAGTGGACACAGAGAAGCAGTCCATCAATGTTTACTTCAGACAAGTTTATTAAGTTAATGAGTAATTCTTGATGATCGCTTTTATAAAGAGTTCTATTGGATTTATTGCCTTAAAATTGCTAAGGCTTCCAAATCAAATGAGGCAATCTAGATGCTAGCCTGGGTCTTGAGGGAGGGGGAAGCCCCTGACTCATTGTGAGTCATTTAAGAATGATAAAGAAGTAGGAAATGAGAGGGCAGAGACTTGGAGTCAGGGTAGCTTTTGACAATAGCCAACATCCTGGATGTCAGCAGACAGCATTCCTGATGTTCCTAAATGGTGTGCATAGAGAATTTCATTTATGACTCACCACATTTCTATGGGGGTTAGCACTCTCATCATCTCCAATTACCAGGGGAGAGAAATGAGGAACAATGGGGTAAGATCAATTTCCCAATATCACTGGATAGCCATGGAAAGAGCTAGGATGTGAATAGGGCCTTTTCCAGGTCCCGAATGAGAGCTGTTCCTAAGTGGAATTGTAGACAAATCAGAACAGAAGCATTCATCTCTTATTTAGCCTTACTCTAGTACAAGCAAGCACCCCTGGTTGTGCTGCTGGGAGAGTGTTCAGGTGCTTACTTCAAGGTTGGTGGTTCAAACCAGATGATCCTCAGAAGAAGGATGAGGCTGCCTGCTCCAGTAAAGACGTATAGCTTCAGAAACCTTTGGATGCAGGGTCTCTGTGACTTGGAATTCACCAGGTGGAGTCTTTGTTATGGTTTGTGTGGGCGTGCAGGTGAAGTTTTTCCATGATTTCAACGCTGTGTGCTCAGGAAGTGAAGGTGGTTGCAGGAAGGATTTGCTGCAAGATGGGGTTGGTTCAATCATTTCATAGTGAGGGCGATCGTCACAGGAACTGGAAAGGAGGAGTTGCCCATAACTGGGACACTGGTAACCAGGGATTGTACTTACCACGTCTACATTCCTGTCCACTGGACGCAGTGTCTGCTCAAGTCTGATGTGCTCCTTCATGTCCCTTCCCAAACAGATTTTCATATTCTTTGCATAACTATATTGTTTTTTTTCTTCAGGAAAAAAATCTGTTTTCCACTTTTCAGTTTGGACTCTTCTTCCTTCCTTTCTTTTTTTTGGGGGGTGGGGGTGGGGAGGGCATCACTGTCTTCTTCTTTTCTTCTTCTTTTTTTAATTAAAAGATCATTTTATTGGGAGCTCTTACAGCTCTTATAACAATTCATACATTCATATTTGTACACATTGCCATCATTATTTTCTAAACATTTACTTTCTTTTTGAGCCCTTGGTATCAGTTCCTCTTTTCCCTCTCCCTCCATGACTCCTCGATATATACATTATTATTATCTTCATATATTACTCTAAATGCTGTCACCCTTCCTCCATGGTTTCTGTTGCTCATCCCCCTGGAGGTGGGGGTAGTTATGTGTTAATTATTGTGATTAGTCCCCCCTTCCTCCCCTCCTCTGATCACCTTCCCCTTGCCCTTTTGTCATCACTACTCCCACTCCCATCCTGGGTTCCATGTGTTCTGAGCTCTTACCTCTTATCTGTACTTGTGAACATGCTCCAGTCTACCCTGCTGTGAAAGGCAGGACTGGGGTCATGATAGTGGTGGGTGAGGAAGCCTCTAGGAACCAGAGAAATATTGGGTGTTTCACTGGTGCTACGCTTCGCCCTGGTTGACTCACCTCTTCCTTGTGACCCTTCTGTGAAGGGATGTCCCATTGCCTACAGATGGGTTTGGGGTCTCTGCATTGACCTCCCCCACCCCCTTGTTCTCATCAATATGTTTTCTTTGTTTGGAGTATTTTGATGCCTGGTATCTTATCCCACCTCATGATCTCACAGGCTCGTGTACTTCTTCCATGTGGACTTGCTGCTTCTCTGCTAGATGGCTGCTTGCTTTACTTCAATCTTTTAGGACTCCAAATGCTATTTCTTTTTATAGCCGGTCACCATCAGTTTTCCTCACCACATTTGCTTATGCACCCATTTTGTCTTCAGTTACCGGGCCAGGAGGGTTAGCATTGCAGGAGGTCAGATTGTAAGAACAAAGTGTTCTGGCATGGAGGCTGGGTTTGAGCCAGAGGTGGCTTGGGCTCTTCTTTAAGCCGTGGCTTAGCCCTAAACTAAATAGAGCACCCCAGTCTCTAGGCCCAAAGATTAGACCTGGTCAGAGCCAGAGGGATGCAACATGAACGCCGCAAAGACTTCTGGGAAACCGACTCAAGTTTTCAGTTGCACTGGGAGTTGGAAGACCATGAGAAATGACTGCAGCCAGTTCACCATACTGGGGAACTTGAGAATGACAGGTATCCACGTGACAAGACACTGACTCCTCCAGACTTTGTTGAAACCCTGCTTAAGCCCCACATGAAGCTCAAAAACAAAACAAAAACCCCCAAACTCACTGCCATTGACGCAATGTTGACTCACAGTGACCCTCTGCGGTTTTCTGAGACTGTGACTGTTTCTGGACCAGAGTAGAAAGCGCAGTGTTTCTCCCTTAGAGGTGCTGGTGGTTTTGAACTGGCAACCATTCGGATCTCAGCCCCCCAAGTAACACCACCAGGGCTCTACCTGAAGCTAGATGCAATAAATTCGAGTTTTGTTCAAACCAGGGTTTTTGGGTGTGTGTGTATTTTATAATTTAAACTTTCATTTTGTTTCAACAGCCAAAGGAAATGGCCTAAAGCAAAACAATAGCTCCTCTCTGCAGCTGGGGTAAGGTGCAGAAGTAC
>PVJH01032461.1:0-22629 GCA_004026705.1 Nesogale talazaci | reverse complement strand
CCCCCCCCCAAAAAAAAATGTTTTGGGATATAGTAAAAGCAGTACTCAGAGGGCAATTTATAGCATTACATTTCACACATAAAAAGAAGAAAACTGGGGTGAGCCCCAGTGGCGTAGTGGTTGTGCGCGGGACTGCGGCCCACTGGGACAGAGGTTCAATTCCAGCAGTGGGGCTGGGCCTCCTACTCCCACCAACAGAGAGCAGTGATGCCCCCCCCCAAAAAAAAAAAACAAAGACAAAAAACAAGAAACTTTCAGCAACAGCAACAAAAATCCAGGCCCAGATGACTTCACTGGAGAATTTTATGACACATTCAGAGAAGACATAATTCCAATTCTACTCAAAGTACCCCAGAGTATGAAAATATCCCAAATTTGTCTTATGAAGTAAGTGTAACTTTGATACTCTATTCAGGTAAAAGCATTATTATAAAAGAAAATTATAGAATAATGGCCCTCATGAACATGGATGAAAAAATTCTCAGCAAGATCCTAGCCAATAAAATCCAACAATATACTATCATGTCATGATCATGCCATAGTATAAATCCAAAATACTACATCATAACAAGTGGAATTTATACTGCATATATAATAATGGTACAACATTAGATAAATAACAAATGTCATCTATCACATAAATAAAGAAAAAGAACCACATGATGATGTAGGAAAGGTATTTGAGGAAATCTAACACTCATTTCTATTAAAAAACATTCAGCAAAATAGAAATAGAAGAGAAATTCCTCAAGAAAAGAAAGAGCATATATGCAAAACCAGTGGTCAACATTACTCTCAACAAAGAATACTACAGCACTCCATCTGTGAAGGAACTAGACAAGGACGCCCTTTATTCATCACTCCTCTTCTATATTGTGCTAGAAGTCTTACTGCTATCAGGCAAGAAAGGGAAATGGAAGACATCCAAACTGGCAAGAAAGAAGTAAAATTCTTTCCATTTGCAGATGCTATGACCCTATACATAGAAAATCCCAAAGACTTGGAGTAAAATTGTTGAAACTTGTGAGAAACGAACACTGAGGAAAATATGATGAGGATTATATTCCCTAACTTATAACAGGGAATCTGGAAATCTAGTAGTCCATGGTAGGATACCTTCACTCTGGTAAGTTAGAGGTAAAGTCCAAGTACGTTATCTCACTTTAAATATCATTCCCACAGATTCTCCCCTAACAGCTGTTCTGCCTTAAAGTGAGCACATGGTTGATTATTATTTCCCTCTAGAAGCAAACAGCCTTATGATCTCTCTTCCGCCATGTCACCCAACCCCCTCATACATTCCTCCAATGCAGGTATTAGGCTCAGGGACTTTAATGCAGATACCACTCACCAGTTGTGATGCATGCAAATACTAAATATGTGTGTCTTAGGCTACCAATAAATGTCCCAAGTAAGTAAAGGCTCCCTCTCTTCTCCCAGCTCCATGCGGACCATCAAGAGGGGTTGAGGTGAGCATGCTACCATAAAGGGGTCTCCTTTGTTGTATTTTCTCTTCTATCTTTCCTATCCTGTATGACTTTACAATAATCTTTATATATTACTGCCATACAGTTACACCTACTGGCCCTTCAGTTGTTGGGGGGCTGGTTTTCTCTGACAAACAAATTGAAAGATTTAGTAAAGTGGCAGGGTACAAGATCAGCATACAAAAATCACTGAAAGAGAGACGATGAATCACGGACAAGACAAGATGGCAGCATCTGAGAAGCTAGAGGAGCTGGCAAAGAGACCACACGGCTTTGCCCTGATGGAGCCAGACCTCTGAAGCTGGGGCGGCCACATGGAGACCAGCAAAAAGTTGCTCCTGCCACCACGGGATGGTGTTGATGGACCCTGAGCCCTGGAAGCGAGGAACCATGTGGAGACCCCTGCCAGCACTGGGACTCTGCACCCACTGACCTATGACTTCATGAGTCGGAAGGAGACTTTATAGACTGATTTCGGGCATCTGGTTTAATATAGGACTTGTGACTTTGAACTGGACAGGGCTCAATGTCCTGTTCCTCTTGTATATAAACCTTTTCTTTATATCCATATGTGTGTCTATAAATTTGTTCCTCTAGTCTACCCAGACTAACACAATTATCAATCACCACCACCACCACGCCCCCCAGGGCATAGGTAATTATATTGACAGTGTCATTCATTTAGTCAATGGTAGAAAATTTAAAACACTGTTGAGAAAGGGACATTATACAAGTGTAGGTTGACTCTGAACTGCACTACATTAATTGTTGACTTATGCAGATCAACCTCAGAAGTGGCTGAGCACTATTTACACAAACAATGGATGTCTTGAGAAGGCGAAATTTTCAGGAACCTTCACAACAGCAGAACTGTGCCTACCAGATTAAAACCTGTCATAATAAAGTCAGGGGAGCATGAAAACAGTAAGTGTATGATAGTCCCAGGCCACCATCCAATGGGAACCTTCAGGCATGAGATCTGCACTATTATCCAATGTTCTATACCCATGGGAGAGCAGTCATCCGTTTCTTCTCACATCAGGGTGGTTCAGCCTTCATCCAAGGGTTACAGGTGAGTTTGAGGTAAGGCCCAGTTCACTTAGTGGGGTTCCATATGGAATCCTTCTGGTGTGGTCTATGAAGGTTGTTGAGTACGTCAAACGATGAGTCCAGGCTCAGTAGTCTCTAGCATACAATTGGGGTCACCAAGGGCTGGAGAGAAGCTTCTACCTAGTATCTTTTAGTGTTATCCCTTTCAGAGCAGTTAGTAGGGATAGCTAGACACCATCTAGTTCTGCTGGTCTCAGAGTGGTGGAGGCTGATGTTTGTGTGCTCCATTATTCCATTGGACAAACTGTTTGCTTAAGTGTTCAAGTTATTCTTCCCTCTGGACAAGGAGAGACCAATAATTGCACCTTATGAATTTTTTTTGCTACTCACCAAAATAAGACGTACAACACTTTTTGTAGACTGTGTTACATAATGGACCTTGGTGCTGGTTGGCAATTGACCTGAGACTATGATTCTGAGCCCCCAGACCCAGAGACTTATTCCACCAAGATATTTGACTGTAACTAAGAACTTTTTATAACTTCTCCCTCAATATGCTTCACCACATTTATGAGTATATTGGCAGCAAAGGTAGATACTCCAGTTCAAATATCTTCATAAATCTTTAGTCTTGCAAGATGGCGGGTGAAAAGGCTGAGAAGAAGCCAGACACCAAGGAGAAGAAGCCCGAAGTCAAAGCAGGTGGCAGGGGCAAAGTCAAGGGTAAGGGCCGAAAGGTCAAGAAGGGGAAGCCCTACTCCTGCCGAAACCCTGTCCTGGCCCGAGGCATGGGCTGGTATTTCCGCTCCGTCATGAATTCCCGAAAGGCCATGTACAAGAGGACATACCAAGTCCAGGATTGAGAAGAAGAAGGTGGTCCTGGCCATGGTGACCAAGCCAGTTGTGGGGGGACAAGAATGGCGGGACCCGAATGGTGAAGCTGTGCAAAATGCCTAGGTATTACCCCACGGAAGACGTGCCTGGGAAGCTGTTGAGCCACAACAAGAAGCCCTTCAGCCAGCATGTCAGGAGACTGCGCGCCAGCATCACCCCGGAGACTGTTCTGATCATCAAACCCGGGCGCCACCGAGGCAAGAGAGTGGTTTTCCTGAAGCAGCTGGGCAGTGGCGTGCTGCTTGTGACTGGACCTCTCTCCCTCAATCGAGTTCCTCTGCGTAGAACACACCAGAAATTTGTCATCGCCACCTCCACCAAAGTTGACATCAGTGGTGTGAAAATCCTCAAGCACCTCACGGATGCCTACTTCAAGAAGAAGAAGCTGCGGAAACCCAGGCATCAAGAGGGCGAGATCTTTGACACCGAGATCACAGATCAACGCAAGGCCGATCAGAAAGCCGTGGACTCCCAAATTTTGTCAAAAATCAAAACTGTTCCCCAGCTCCAAGGCTACTTGCATGCTGCCTTCGCACTCACAAGTGGAATTTGTCCTCAGAAGTTGGTGTTCTAGATTTTTGGAAAGAACTTAATTAAATAACTCCAAATTTGAAAAAAAAAAAAAAAGCTATCTTCATATATATGTAAAGATAGTGGTTCCTATAAATACACGATCTCATTGACCAAAAAAATCACTGAGAAAGAAATAAGGAAAACAATATCATTCATAATAGCAATACAAAAGATGAAAGACATAAGAATAAACTTAACCAGAGAAATAAGAGACCAGTACAAAGACAACTACAAAACGCTAACTACAAAGAACCAAAAGTCTCCTGCATAAATGGAAGAATATATCATGCTTATGGATAGGAAGACTTAACATTGTGAAAATGTCAATTCTACCCAAAATGGCCGACAGATATAATGCGATTCCAACACAGATTCCATTATCATTGCTTTAAAAGTTGGAAAACCTAGTCACCAGCTTTATGTGGAAAGGAGAAGGACCCAGAATAAATAAAGCACTACTAAAGAAGAACAAAGTAGGAGGTCCAATCTCAAAATCCACTGCACAGCCGTGGAAGTCGCAGCAGCTTGGCACCAGTACAGTTGTCATTGGAACAGAATGGAGAACCCAGAAGTAGCTCCATCTCCCTACAGAGTAGCTGATCTTTGACTCAGGGTCAAAACAAACGAAACATGGAGGAGACAGTCTCTTTAACAAATGGTAGTGGCACAATTGTTATTTATTTGCAGAAGACTGAAAAGGTCCCATATCTCGCACCATATGCAAAAATGAACTCAAAGTGAACTAAATATCTAAATGTAAAACCTATAATTATGAAAACAACAGTGAAAAAAATAGAGACAAACATTGAATAAAAGAAGATCCCAGGGCTGAGCCCTGGGGGTGTAAGTGGTTGCGTGCGGGACTGCGGCCCGTGGGCTTGGCAGTTCAAATCCAGCGGCGGCTCTCAGGAGCGGCGCTGGGTGACTCCCACGACTACCAGAGGGCAGTGATACCCCAGCCCCCCCCTCCCCCCCAAAAAATGAACCAAGAAGATCACAGAAGCATCAATGTGTTTGAATCGTGGTGTCAGAAAAGGCTATTGAAAGTACCGTAGAGCGCTAACAGGACAAACTGATCGGTCTGGGAAGACGTACAACCAGAGTACTCCTTAGAGTCAAAAGGAAGGCAGGATTTCATCTTTCATCATTTGGTCCTGTTGTCAGGAGAGAACAGTCCCTGGGGAAGGCCGTCATGCTTGTTAAAGCAGAGGGACAGAGAAGGAGGGGAAGGCCCGCACAAGAGGGACTGACAGCGGCTGAAGGGATGGACTGAAGAATAGCAACAGCTGCGAAGATGCCACAGGACGGGGCTGCATGGCCTTCCTGTGTGCATAGGGTCGCTACAGATCAGAAGGGAATCACGGCAACAAAGACAAAACTCGACATCATCCTTTTGTTCAGTTTTTAATCATTTTATTGGGGGCTTATACTACTCTTATCACTGTCAGTACGTACATCTATTGTATGCAGGCCATCGACCTCTTACTTTTATAAAGCTCTTGACTTTTTTTAAATGTGAAACTACGATCTGCTTTGTAAATCTTCATTAAATCCAAAACCTTTTTGTTTGTTTGTTTGTTTGTTGTTTGTTTGAGCCGATATGCAGAATAGAATACATCTCACCTATTCCCGTCTCTGACAAAGAAGTCTACCATAATTGGTCAGCAACCCTCTGTGTATCAGAGTGGAACTATGTGCGCCATAGAGCTTTTAACAGCTGATTTTCTAGAAGTAGACTGTGAGATCTTTCTTGCAAGGTCTTTCTGGGCAGACATGAACCTCCACCCTTTGGTTAAGCACCAAGTGCGTTCATGGACTGCGGGCATCACCCTGGGACACCTGGAGTCAGCATGAATCAGAATAAACCTGCTGACAATGGATGGTTATGCTTCAGTTAAGAGGGTCAGGAAAGGGAGAGAGGTTGGTTTGTGGGGGAGCTCATGACATCACAGCAAGGAGGTAGAGTGATTTAGTATGTAAAGGGATCTGCCTTAATGGGGCATTAAATGTTTTCTCTGAATTTTTCCCCCTCTGAATTGTGTGACCTTTAACAAGTCACTTTACCTCTCTTTGTTTCATTTCTGTAAAAGATGGGATTGAACAAGGTATCTTAAGGCCAGTTTAAATTCTAAATAGCTTACAATGCCATGGTTAAACCAGATTAAAAAACTGTGGTACATACATACAATGGAGTACTATGCATTGCTGAAAAGCAGTGATGAACACATGAAACATATCACTGCATGGGAAGAACTAGAGAAAATTATGTTAAGTGAAGTTAGCCAAGTGCAAAAGGGCATGTACAACATGAGTCTGCTAGGTAAGCTTAATAATAATAATAATAATAAATGCAAAAGGAGCATCGGGGAAAAGTTATTAGATACAGAAATTCCTAGGGGAGGCCAAGGAGGTATGGCAGGGGCCAGACCAAATCCAGGGCTACATATGGCAGACAACTGGGGTGGGGGAACCTGGAGGCAAATGTTGATGTGTAGAGATGGAACGGGGTACTAACCCACCCAAGGGGTGCATTTTGTTTATATCTCCACAGGGAAAGAGGGACCAAACTTAAATCCAGTGTTCTAGGATGTGAATGCAGCATGATGGCATGGAGCAGGGAACCACAGGAGGGGTCTGAACCTCAATTGGGCAACTCCAATCCCAACTACGGTGGCAGCCGTCTCTTCCCCCAGTAGATGTGCTTTGGAGGACAGCCCTGAAGCTGCAGCTTGGGGAGTGAGAGATGCCTGACCAGAGCACAAGAGAACAAATGAAGGGAGAGGAAGAGAGGATGGAGTGCATCCTGGCCCTCCAAGTCTTCGGGACAATATTCCCACTCAGAACAGTCAATGCACAGAGAGGATCTTATGGCCGGCGCCAATATGAAATACGACTTTCCTCGCCGACCTAAGACCCTTCCGGAACAACAGTGGAGAAACATAGTCAGGATTATACCCTGTCTGACCACCACACCAACCACACCATGGCAAAACACTAAGGGTGTCCAACAGAGCATGGAGTTCCAGATGGAGTGTCAAGGACATACTTTGGGGCCAGGAGGTGGCACCCCATCCAACTCAACCGGGAGGCACTCCTGGAGGTCAACTATCAGGCCCTCAACTATTTACAGGCTTTTATTTTGTTATTTTTATTTTTTTACTTAACAAGAATATATAGACAGATATAGATATGACATTGGGGTTTCTTTGTTACCATCGTTTTATTTTCTTTGGTTGCATCATCTTAGGATGCCTATGTTTTTTGTACATATTGTTGTCTCTACAGGTCTATCTAGATAAGATAGGCTGGATGAACAGTCTGGAGGCGAAAATGACAGGACTGATGGTTCAGGGATGGGGAGTATGGGAGATAAGGAGGAGGGGGAAAGGCAGTGGTGTTGACTAGCCCAGGGACAAGGGAATTACAAGAGATTCAAAATCAGTGACAAGGTGGGTGTGAGAGGCCCGATAGAGATTGATCAAGAGTAATGTAACAGAGAAAATACTGAGACTCCAATAGAGGCTGAGCTTGATAGTGGCACAAGAGAAGGTAATAGGAAATAGAGGAAAGAACGAGGTGGTAGAGGACATTTATAGAGGTCTAAATACAGGCATGTATATAGGTGAATATATTTATATAGGATGATGGGGAAATAGATCAGTGTGCATATAATTATTAGGGTTAGTATTAGGAAAGCAGATGGGCATTGGCCCTCCACTTAAGTACTTCCCCAGTGCAAGAACATTTTGTTCTATTAAACTGGCATTCCATGATGCTCACCTTTCCAACACAGTCACTGAAGACAAAGTCGTTGATGCCCGCCTATCAAAAGATGTAGCGTCTGGGGTCTTAAAGGCTTGAAGGTAAACAAGCGGCCATCTAGCTCAGAAGCAACAAAGTCCACATGGACAAAGCACACCAGGTTGTGGGACCACGAGGTGTCAAAGGGAACAGTTACCAGGATTCAAGAACTAAAAATCATAACATTGTGTGTTCACCTCCCTGATATGATCGCTGACGACAAATGTGTACAAAAGCAAATGTGGTGAAGAAAGCTGATGGTGGTCAGCTATCAAAAGATATAGTGTCTGGGATCTTAAAGACGTGAAAGTAAACAAGAGACCATCTAGCTCAGAAGCAATAAGCCCACATGGAAGAATCACATCAGCCTGTGTGACCATGAGGTGTTGAAGGGATCTGGTGTCAGACCTCAAAGAAATAAAAATTGTATCATTATAAATGAGGGGGAGTACTGAGTACCAAAGCCCATCAATAGGTGAAGTAACATCTCCTCACAGAGGGGATGCAGGGAAGAGAGGAGCTAGTCAAGTACAGTGTGGCAACAATGAGGTATACAACTTTCCCCTAGTTCTAAATGCTTCCTCCCACCCACTATCATGATCCCAATTTTACCTTACAAATCCAGCTAGACCAGGGGATGTTCACTGGAGCTGGAAACATGGGGAATTCAGGATAGAGGATCCCTTCAGGACCAGTGGTGGGAGTAGTCATACTGGGAGGGTGGAGGGAGGGTGTAGTGGAAGGGGGGAATCAATTGCAGGGATCTACATATGACCTCTCTAAAGTATGGACAGCGGGGAAGAGGGTGAGAGGACATTGGACAGAGTACGATATCAAAAAGTAATAACAATTTGTAAATTATTAAGGATTCAAGGGGGAGTAGGAAGGGAGGGGAATATGGGGAGTTGGTACTGAGGATCTAAGAGGAGGGAGGATGTTTCGAGGGTGATGATGGCAACAGGTGTGCAAATGTCATCTGCATACAATTGATGTATATATTGATGGTGATAGGAGTTGTATGAGCCCCCCAAAAAATGAGTCACTAGAAAAGAAAAAGATATTTTCTCAGCAGGAAGAGAGAGAAAACCCGGGACCATCAAAGACCCATACTCAAGATCTGTCTGGAATGGTGGCGTGCCAGAGATTGTGGCACAGATACCATGGGACTGAGCAAAGGAGGCGGGCAAGCAAAACATGAAACAGAAAAAGAGACATGGGACTGTCAGGCTTCAGCGTGACAGTCAGGCTTCCTGGCCCATAGAGGCAGGGGCTAAGGGAGCACACAGGTGGCTGAGAGGTTAAGAACCGCAGAGAAATGCCTCTGTTGGCTGAGGAGCAGGTGTTGCTGGGAACCCATGACTGTATATATTCTGATACTGACTTGTGATAACCTAGTCACTTCTCTAACGAACTCCTTTAATTGTGAAAAAAAAAAAAAGTCTGCAAAAAAGTCTAAGTTGGTGGGAACCAAGCTTCCTCATTTTTATTAAGTGATTTTGTAGATCAAGTTCAATTTTTTAAAACCCCTTGCTGACCCACTTGGAAAACAGAAATGCACGCTGCTTACTTAGAGGTCTCTCTGAGTCCTGACCTGCATTCCAGCTTTTAAGACGAGGGTTCACTTGCTCTCCCCCAAACTGCTCTGCGGGTGAGTGCTGACATGCACTTTTGGAGAGCAGGAACAGGTGGGGGAGAAAGGCAAGAGGAAGTCAGTCCCCTTCACTCTGATTAAGTTTCCTTCACTCTGTCAAGCTGGTCTCTTGCCCGTTCCTAGCATTTGATCATCTCTTTGAAACCAGGTTAATTACTTTCCCCACCCCACCCCCTCTTTTGCTTATTCAGATAACAGTATGGTATCATCTTCAAAGGCCATGTATCTGGAAGAGAAACAAAACGACATCTAATAATTGACTGGCTTCTGCCTCTGGTTAATAATTTGGACACTTTTTACCAAGGGACCTGTTATTAAGAAGCTCGACGTTTTAATTAGAAAGGGCAGGGGGATGCATGTATAAAGAAGAGCTTAGTAGTTATTGGAAATTTTCTCTGTGAACAGGCTAATGTTTAAGGAAAGAGAAAAAAAAGATCCGCAGTAGCTGACCCAGTGAGCATTATATTTGTTTGTATTTAAGTTGTTATCATTTCAAATCAAGGGTCAGTTTCAACAAAGGAACAAACCACGTCCATTGCTTCTTTTATGAGTTACCTTTACCTGAGCCCCGGTGGCGTAGTGGTTGTGTGCGGGACTGCGGCCCACTGGGACGGAGGTTCAATTCCAGCAGTGGGGCTGGGCCTCCTACTCCCACCACCGGAGAGCAGTGATGCCTGAAAAAAAAAATTATGTAAGAGCCCCTAATAAAATTATTTTTAATTAAAACGAAACAAAAACTGACATTCTGCTCAATTGTTTTTATGAGGATTAAATGAGTTTATAAAATAGATAAAAATGGGGCTGAGCCCCGGTGGCATAGTGGTTGTGCACGGGACTGCGGCCCACTGGGTCGGAGGTTCAATTCCAGCAGTGGGGCTGGGCCTCCTACTCCCACCACCAGAGAGCAGTGATGCCCAAAAAAACAAACAGACAAACAAAAAATAGATAAAATCGTCATATTTTTAAACACAGGTTTTTTTGTTGAGCAAAATAGTTGTATATTTCTTTGATAATTATCAGGTCATTTAAAAAGAACATATATTTTTAGTTTTTGCTGTCTTTTAAAGCCTGATATTATAATCCTTGAATCCAAAAAAAAAAAAAAAAAGATTTACAGCCCCAGAAACCCTACAAGGCAATGTTACTCTGTCCTATTAGGTTGCTATGACGTGGACTGGGCTGGACTCAGAGGCAGTGTATATACAGCCTTACAAAGGTACATGAAAAAAGGTAAAAGTGGTCCTGTGGGCTTCAGAGGCCATAATTCTTCATGGGAGAAGACAGTCTTGTCTTTCTCTCTTGGAGCGGATGGCGACTTTGATCTCCTAACCTTGTGGTTAGAGAGAGGCTATAGAGAGGCTAAAGTCTATGATGATTCCCAGCAGGCGAGAGGGAAGGGAATGAGGCTCTTGTGCAGAGGATACCGAGTTTCTGGTTAGTGTGATAGATGAGCTCGAACGGGGATGGTGGCGCTGGTGCACAGCCTGGTGAACATAATCAGTGCCACAAAGCTGTCCTCATGTCTTTTAAAATGTTGAAAGGTTGCATGTGGCACAATGTTGGTGTGTTTTTTCTTTTTGATTTTTTTTAGGGCATCACTGCCCTGGGTGTGTTTTTTTCTGATGTATCTCACCTACTCTGATTTTCTAGGGTCTCAGCTCCTTTCCTTTCCCATCAGCTGTAGAACACCCAAAGTCATGTTCACGTGAGTTTACCCACAGTCACATCGCCCAGGGACTTGTCAGTCTGCCCTGGTAGACTCCTGGATCCACCAATTGCCAACTACAGGCAAGTCTGTTTACTATCTCATGTGTGCTAGCATTTAGGATGGGGGTGCATAGAGATCTCACACAGCTCTGGCCCACATTAAGTCTTAGTCTTTTCCATCTTGTTTGCTCTTGGGATGTACTGGTTATCCATTACCGCATAACAAATTACCCCCAAATTTAGTGGCTTAAAACAACAAATATCTATTATCTCACTGTTTCTAAAGGCCAGGAATCTAGGCATGGCTTAAGCAGTAATTCTAGCTAGGGTTTCATTCATTTGCACTCTGGATGCCAGCCTGAGTTAGAACCTAATCTTAGAAATGACCTTGCATCATTTTGGTCCTTCTTATGGAAAAAGGATTGGAGACCTAGAAAGATGAGGTCACTCACCTGTTGGCCTCTCCATCTTGTCCTTGCAGAGCTAGCCTGACCGTTTTCTGACGACTGTTCTCCAGGGCAGGGATAGGGTTTCAGGCACCTGGACTCCTGCAGAAGGGATGGTAGAAAGAGAGATGCCAATTTGTAACCGAGCTGTGGCCTAAATGGTAACACGGGTCTCTTTTCCTTTTTCTCCCATTTCTTTTTCTCGCATTTTCTTTATCTTTCTTAACTCTGTGAGTTGCTGTAACTTTCCTCTGCATATGTAAGCATAGCCTACTATCTTTGTTTATCTCTGGTGTCTCCTGTAAAAATATAGATGCATTTTTGTGGCAGGAACCTTTTTTACATGCATTCAGTCCTGGTGCACAGATTTTCTTGATTTAGTCAGGAGATTCTTTCCTTGCTGTAAATAATAAGACCTATATGTAAGATGATCAGATCATTTATCATTAAAACGAGTGTACTTTGAAGAGCCAAAGGGCATGTACTACTCAGCCAGAAAGCCAACAAGTCCCAATGGGTCCTGAGGCGAGCTTTAAAAACAGCAGGCTGTGTAAAACTAGGCCATTGAAAAAGGGAAAATACTGTATGATCTCACTCACATGAATGGGCAGATATATAGAAACCAAACATTACTAGAGGTCATCTGGGAAGAAGGGTGTGTTTCCCCCACCCGGAACAATGAATTTATGTAAATGGTAGTATAATGATTTGGAAAAGAAGAGTAATGTGAAGAATATAATCAGGGTACAACATGTTGTAATATTGTTTGTTCTGCGGTGACGATTTCCATCACAATGAGTTTTTTAAATTATTATCATTAAAAGGAAACTAGACAGGGACGCCATTACTGGGCCACTTAATGAACCAGAACGCTGCTTCACCAAATACCTGTGTCAAGCAAAGCAGCTGGTTCACCATCATCAAACTATTAGACCTTCCCTCTTCTTTGAGTTTGTTGACTTGGCGCTCCTCTCCTTGATCCTCAATCACCATCCATCCTCCACAAAACCTCACAGATGGAAACACATTCTCCCCAGGACTCCTACAGCATTTGTTTTTACACCTGACATTGTCTTTTCACATTTTATTTAGCAACATACTACTGCATAGACAGTATCTCTGTTACTGATCGAGGGCAATGAGCATTGATGATTCATCTTTCATTGATCCCCTGGTACTCGGCTGGGCTGCATGAGGACCAGGATAGATGAAGGTGGCTGGCCTATCCAATGGAATAGTCAGCCTACAGAGTTTTATGAGTAAGACAGGGGCAAGACGACCAGATTTCTTTTCTTCTTTCAGAGAAGCCAAAAAAATCTAAATGGTTGTACATAATTCCCTAAATTTTGAAGATTAAAAAATATGTATCAATGAATAAAAAGTAGACAAAATAGTTAAGAAGACAAATCAGATTATTTGGGCTCAAATCTTGGGTCTTTAAAATCCTAATAATGTTCCTTGGGCAAGTTCTTAACTTCTCTGTGTCTCTGTCTCATAATCTTGCAAATGAAATGATTGGTCATACATACTTCATCAGGATTAAATGAGTAAATATTACATAATGACTAAGGTCTTAAAAACCTGTGAGTAGTCACCTAAAGCACAGCTGTTGGTCTCTCCCAATCTGGAGCAAAGAAGAGTAAATAAAATCAAAGATTGACACACACACACACACACACACACACACAACTGCTTTGAAAGGAATTACATTGAATGGTCCTGGGTTGAAAAAAGAAAAATGTAGAACAAAACTCAAAGTCACTTACAGGTCTGATGGAGACTGGTAGAACCACCAAGACAGGACCCTTACTTACTTACCCTTTAGGCTTTGGAGTGAACTCACACCCAGGACTCAATTTTCAGCCTAACAATAGTTAGATCTTTCAGGTGGACAATAATATCAGAGAGGTAGCACTCAATCAATCATATGAAATCGTTGTTTTTTTTTTTGGGGGGGGGGGCATCACTGCTCTCCGGGGGTGGGAGTAGGAGGCTCAGCCCCACTGCTGGAATTGAAACCTCCGTCCCAGTGGGCCGCAGTCCCGCGCACAATCACTACGCCACCGGGACTCAGCCCCCCATATGAAATCTTTTAAAAGAGCAGCATTTGCCCCAGGACAACGTTCAGAAAGCAGAAAGGTTTGAGACTGAAGGAGGTAGAGGCCATGAAAACTCAGGAAGGAAGTGGGATGCTTGATTTTATTCAACAGAGACTGCCATTCATACACATGTACATGTATGTATGTATGTATGAATGAATGAATGAATGTATGAATGCACATATGTATGAATTGGTGAGTGACTAGCTGGTCTGCTCTGCAAAATATCACACAATTCACAACAGAAATTAAAAACAAAAACAAACCGGTAAGTCCTACTTATAAATGTTAAATAAAGAACATTTTTAAAATTAAGAAAGTGCATGTGGGACCATCAACAGCCTTCCAGTCATGCCTCTTCAGTCTCCAACTTCCAGGGGGACATGATCCCATCCTTGCCACCACACGCCTTTGAACCTATTCGACCAGAAAAGACAAATCTGAAACCTCTGTGGTACCTTTTCCTGACATCCTTCAATGTCTTATTGTCTTTCTTAACCCTGTGCCTGACCCCTACTCTGCACCTGCTTTCCACAAAACTCCATGACACTCATGGTTAGGACAACTAGGTAGATTATCCCATTAGATCTCTGGCCAAGCATCTCACATACCTGCTTCCATGTTCCAGTGACACATGAAGAGCTGAAGGGAAAAGGGAAGAACGGAAAGCAGGTGTCTCCTGCTGCCATGTGGCGTGATGGCTGTGTTCAGTTATGGTGGCTCTGTCAGGAGTTCCAAGAAAGGTTGCGGGGGGGTGGGGGTGGGGCGGGGCGCATTGGAGTCCCACTGAAACTGATCGTAATTACCCAACTCATTTGAAAAGCAATTTAACCATGGAAGCATATGATATGTGAATACTATCTCAAGAAAACCATGAGGGCTGAGCCCCGGTGGCGTGAGTGGTTGAGTGCGGAACTGCAGTCTGAGAGCTTGGCAGTTCAAATCCAGTGGCGGCTGGGTAGCGCCCATGACCACCAGAGGCAGTGATGCCCACCAAATAAATAAATAAATAAAATGATCTTTAAAAAAAAAAAAAAGAAAACCATGAAAAAAGGGGGAAAAAGAAAGCCAACTTGACGAATGGTTACCATAGGTGAAAGGGAGAGAGTTGTGTAGGGGGCATTGAGTTTATGTCAGTGATGGTAAAGATGTCAATAGTAACTGTATAGCCCAAAGAGTATCATTAATAACACTAGATTATACAAGTATAAGTTCTGGAATTGGAGAAAGTTCTGTTTATTTTCCCCACGATTAGGAGGAAAAAAATTACATGAATAACACTGACAAGGAAGAAGAAAATGTTCTAGAATTGAATAGGATGGCAATTGTACGACTCTTCTTGCTATTATTGAATTATTGAATTGTATGACATGCGGATAGAATGCTAATAAAACTGCTTTAAAAAATGGCACCAGGCTGAGCCCTGGGGGCATAGTGGCTGTGTGTGGGACTGCGGCCCGCTGGGTTGGAGGTTCAAATCCCACAGCAAAGCTGGGCCTCCTACTCCCACCACCAAAGGTCAGTGATGCCACAAAAAAAAAAAAAATGGCACCAGACAAAAAAGAATTCCAAGAAGACTGAGTAACAACAACCAGCCCTACTATGCTCTCTCATGTTGTCGCACTGTGTGTTGCTTGTGTGTTGTTGCACTGTGTATTGCTTGTGTGTTGCTGTGACATTGGAGGCTATGTCACTAGCATTTCAAATACCAGCAGGGCATAGGTTCGAATCCAGGCTCTAATACTTCCTGCCTCTTTGACCTCTCTCACCTGCCTAATGGGGGTAACAGAATCTACTTTGCAGTACAGCTAACATTTATAAAGTGCCTCTGACCTGGAATAGGATCCGTGACAATGGAAGTGAGATAAATAGGAGACGCCCAGTTCCACCAAATGCAGTCACCTTTCAATTTCCTCTTTCTTTTCCTTTCAGCAGGGACACGCTCCTAAAATGCTTTTCACCTGTGCATGGCTGAGTCCCTGACACCCTCTCCTGACTGCCTTCATTCTGAAGTTGGTCCTGTCACCCTCACCACTGCCTTCTCCTCTGTATTCATCTTTGCCAAAGGGCTGCCAGGTTTGACACTTCCTCTTTCACCAAAGCATTCTCTTTCTTGCCACTATTCCCCAGTTGTCTGTGGCTCCTAATTCCTTTCCAGGCCCCCTTTCATCAGCCTTCCTCCCCTCCCCCCTGTTCCCCAGGGCCTGCATCAGTCCCTTCCTATCTTCACTGCTCTTCCACTCAGGGGTCTTTGCTCACCATTTCCCCAAGCTCAATATTTTCTCCACTCTTTGCAATGATGAATGTCATGTCCCTACTTTAAGGCCCTGGTCAAATTCCACCTTCTGTGCACACTTCTAGCAGTCTAGTTTAAGTGAGTTCAAGGACCGCTTACGGGAATTGCTAGGTGCAGGAAGCTGTGATATGAGAGGTCATGGAGCCGGACGAGATCCATAAAGCTGAAGAGGACAGAAAAAAGGGAGGAGCATTTGAACTGGAATTGCAAGGCGGGTCAGTGTTTTTCTAGAACGGTGTAGGTGAAGTAGAACGCACCAGGTTTGTTTGATCAGACCAGTCTTTAACATCTTTGTTAAAGAAATGCACTGCACTATGGAAGAGGGGAGGTGACGCTAGAATTGACTGATTGCACATCTCATTTTAAAGGCAATTTAACCATGGGTGGGGAGAGGTTCTAAACTTGATATGGTAATGACTGTATAATTTTCATTGATACGCTTGACCGATTGAACTATTGAATAGTGTGGTATGTAAGTTATGTGCCACTACAACTGCTAAAAAAGGAAGAAGTGCATTGCACACCCACCACACACACATTGCACATAGGGAAGAGTTCTAACAAGCATGTTTGTGCTATGAGGCTTTGTTCCCCTTGGCCATAGGGGACGCTTGACCCAAGTTGCCAACCAGATTTTCTTTCCTGTGTGTGGGGCCTCATCCATGCGGGTTAGTTTTTACCTCTGTAACTGAACAAGGGAGGACAGCAATCGGCTACCATGCGCCCAACTTGAAGAGGAAATGAGGAACGAAGCAAATGCTTAGAGAAGCCAAGAGGAGGCCATCTGTCCATCGGGACAGTCAGCCAAGGAACGTGTTTCCCAGGTCCAGGTTCCAATTCTTTGAGTCACGGGGCCTCCAAGTTGAAATGTGCTGAAAGAACTTGAGTCTTAGAGGTCCAGAATACAGAGTGAGAAGTACTTGGACATCAGGCTGGAGAAGGGCCAGTTGCTCTTGGCACCTTGTGAAGGTTCTTGAACACTGTATACAGAAGCTGGGATGATAGTACATAAAAAGGAAAACAAATAAAGAAAAAAACTGTTGAGGTTTTGTGCAGAAAAACAAAGAAACGTTTCAGAGGTAGACCTTCAGGAGGGAGAATTTAGCACCTTATCATTCAATCTTCCTTATGATACATTTAAATGTGTTCTTGTTTTTAATCTTTTGTGCTTTCTTTTCAATTGAGGTTTTTTAAGGTGTGTTTTATTTTGTTGTTCTTACTTGTCTCTTTGTTGAAATGTAAAATTCAACTGGTAAGCGGCAGCATTTACTAGTCACACGACCTTGGGAAAATTGCCTTACTTCTTACCCTTTGTTCCTGCCTTTGTAAAATGAGTCAAGGATAATGCTAAGAGGCAAATACTAAACTCGCATCTTTCCGTCTGCTAAATGTCTATGGTGCTTATTAGTCGCACAGTGCACGTTACCTTTCCTTAGAATAGTTTCAGGTATGCCGATTTTCTCTCCCAATTAGAACAAAAGCATTCATACCAGGATGGGACCTTAAAGTTCTTTCTTAAGTGCTTTTTTAATTCCTAAAAGAGTTTCTGGGCACGGAGCATGAAGAAGGTATGCCCTGACTGGCGGTGAGTGATCGCAAGAGTTGGGAGTTAGTGGCTGATAAGCATTTCCACATGGTGGCTCTTCATGAGGGTTGAGGTTTAGCAGATACGTGACCACATCACTGCAACCACTTCTTAAATGACAAGATATCCTGAGCCAAGGAAGTGCAATTATGCTCTTAGGTGTACCTTCTGCTTTAGATTATGATGTGGTGGCTGCAGCTGGTGCCACCAAGTAGTGGGTAAATATGACGTACTGATACGGGTTCTGCGGTGGTTTCATTGATTCGTGTTATTTAAAACCTACTATAGGAAAGGCATTGAGTAAGGTAAGTCTTATGCAAAGATATATACAGGGCAGGATCCTGCTCGCAAAAACTTTACAATTTAGAAGAAGATGGAAGATTGAATCATTATGAAGCAGCATGCGACAAGCACAAAAACAAAAAACAGACTCACTGCCACCGAATGAATTCTGGCTTATGACGACCCTGTAAGACAAAGAACAACTGCCCCTGCGGATTTCCAACGCTGAGACTCTTTTTGGAGTAGAATGCCTCCCTCCTAAGGAGGTGCTGGCACTTTTGAACTTACTAACCTTGTTGTTAGCAGTCTAACATTTAACCACTATTCCATCATGCTGTCTTTTTAAAATGACAGAACGTCTCAGAATTGCTTAAGAGGAGCAAGAAGTCAGAAAAGGCCTTAGGAAGAAGTGACACACACATGGGCTTTGAAGGATGAGCAGGGTTTCAATAGCTAGCTGGTGTTGGGTAAAGAACCAGTTGGAGCTGAGCAAAGACAGAGATGGAAGAACTCAGGATGACCAGAGGATGAAGTCAGTGGAGAGAAATAGAGTAAGTACAGATAAAGGGGGCAGTCAGAAGGCAGCGTGAAGGAAGCTTCAAATGTTATATGGGCGCTATAGCAAAGTGTGGTGAAGAAACTAGAGGGTGCCTGCCTATCAGAGAGAATAGCACCCGGGATCTTAAAGGTTTCTTTTCAAAGAGGAATCATCTAAATGAGGCATCAATTAAATCCATGTGGAAAAGACACATCCGCCCGTGTGATCCTAGAATTGAAAATAATATAATCAAAACCTAAAGAAGGTGATGGCATCAGAACTTAGATTGTGAACTAGTTTGCAGAAGACTATGGATGACACCAGAAGTTCAAAATCTATTTGCAAGCCCTACACATGTTTGAGACTGTGGTGGAGCCTCTCTGTCATAATTGAGGGCTGTGTGTAGCCTTGTTTTCAGAGAGAGAGAGAGAGAGAGCTTTGTAAAGTCAATTGTGGCACTGTAGTTAAGTAAAAATATAATATGTTATCATTTGATCTCCCTTTTGACTCACTTTAAAGTTGTTTCTGTTTGTTTGTTTAAAGCGCAGGAAAAATACATGTGGATTAGCCCTTGGAGATCCCCTCTGACCATAGACCGGGGATGTCAACAGAATTGATAACATGCAGAAGACATTGGAAAATAGATAGTTGCAGAGGCAGTTTGTTTAAAATTTAGCAACTTATCATTTGATCTCTCTGATGATACATTTTAATTTGTTATAGTTTTTAATCTTTTCTGTTTTCTTTTTTTTTGGGGGGGAGGGGGCATCACTGCTCTCCAGTGGTGGGAGTAAGAGGCCCAGCCCCACTGCTGGAATTGAACCTCCGTCCCAGTGGGCTGCAGTCCCGCGCACAATCACTATGCCACCGGGGCTCAGCCCTCTGTTTTATTTTCAATTGAAGTTTTTATCTGTTTTACTTTGTTGTTCTTGTTGGGTTTTGTTTGTTTGTTATGTTTCACTGCATATGAGATCCAAGACAGGTAAATCTATAGAGACAGAGACAGTAAATGGATTTAATGGATCCTTGGGAGAATGGCAGGGGAGGTTGTGGGACTTGAAAGGGAAAACTAATAAGGATGAGTTCAAGAATGAAGTAAATGTTCTAAACTGATTATGGTGATGATGCATAACTCTTTTCGATGTGAGTAAATTATAGAGCTCTATAATATGTAACTTATATGCCAATAAAACTATGCGGTGGGGTAGGAAGCTCTAAATGCTAAGGTGTTTTTTAAAAATCACTTTATTGGGGCTCATGCGTCTCTTACCACAATCCATCCATCCATCCATTGTGACAAGCACATTTGTTCATTTGTTGCCATCACATCATTCTCAAAACAGCTAGTTTTCTACTTGAGCCCTTGATATCCATTCCTCATTTTTTTCCTTCCCTCCCCAACCCCTTCCTCATAAACCCTTGATAATTTATAAATTGTTATATTTTTCATGTTATACACTGACCGATGTCTCCCTTCACCCACTCTTCTATTGTCCATCCCCCTGGGAGAGGGTTATATGTAAGTCATTGTGATCAGTTTCCCCTTTTTACCTCACCTTCCCCTGGCCCTCCTGGTATCCCTACTCTCATTATTCATCCCGAAGAATTTATCTGTCCTGGATTCCCCGTGTTTCCAGCTCTTATCTGTACATCTCCTGATCTAGCCAGATTTGTAAGGCAGAATTGTGGTTATGATAGTGGTGGGGGGTGGTGGGGAGAGCATTAAAGAGCTAGAGGAAAGTTGTATGTTTCATCTGTGTGCTATACTGCACCCTGACTGGTTCATCTTCTCCTTCTGACCCTTCTGTAAGGGGATATCCAGTTGCCTACAGATGAACTTTGAGTCTCCACTCTGCACTCCCCTCATTCACATTAATATGATTTTTTGTTCTGAGTCTTTGATGCCTGATACCTGATTCCATCAACACCTCATGATCACACAGACTGGTATGCTTCCTCCGTGTGGGCTTTGTTGCTTCTCAGCTAGATGGCCATGTGTTTATCTTTAAACCTTTTATTATTTTTTTATTTTTATTTTTGGGGGGGCATCACTGCTCTCTGGTGGTGGGAGTAGGAGGCCCAGCCCCACTGCTGGAATTGAACCTCCATCCCAGTGGGCCGCAGTCCCACACATAACCATTACACCACCTGGGCTCAGCCATCTTTAAACCTTTAAGACCCAAAATGCTACATCTTTTGATAGCTGAGCACCATCAGCTTTCTTTACCACATTTCTTTTTTTTTTCTTCAATAATTTTGTTGGGGTCTTTGCCACATTTCTTATGCACTTATTTTGTCTTTAGCAATTGTGTAGGGAAACTGAGCTTCACAGAATGCCAGTTTATTAGAACAAATTGTTCTTGCATTGAGGGAGTACTTGAGTAGAGGCCCAATGCCCATCTGCTGCCTTGACACTTAATATATAAATATATATACTGATCTCTATTTCCTTATCACCATATATACATATATTTGCATATGTACATGCCTGTATTTAGACTCTATAAATGTCCTTTGCCTCCTAATTCTTTCCTCTATTTCCTTTTACTTTCCTCTTGCCCCACTATCAGATTTGGTCTTCACTCATGTTTCAGTAATTTCTCTGGGTTACCTTGCCCTTTTTTCAAATGTTTGTTTGTTTGTTTTTGTTTTTGACCCTTGCCCTTGATCAAGCCCTACCAGACATTCTAGATCCTCCTCACCATCAATTACAGATCACTTGTTGTTCCCTTGTAGCTGGGATTGTTAGCAGTTACTTTCTTTCCCCATCTCTCGTCCTCCATATCCTCCCCAGAACTGTTGGTCCTATTGTTTTCTCCTCTGGATTGCTTATCCTGCCTTTCTTATGTAGATAGACATGTAGAGACAATAATAAGCACAAAACTAAGGCAGAGCAAAACAAAACAGCAAAAGAAAACCAAAAAATCAGACAACAACAACAAAAAAGAAAAAGAAAAGCCTATAAATAGTTCCAGGTCTATTTGTTGACCTAGAGGAGTGTTTTCTGGTTGAGTCTGATGGGGTACCATGCCCTGGTCCCAAAGTCTATTTTTGGCATTCCCCGGGCAAATGCAAAGTTAAAGAATTAAGATTCTTACATTAGACCAAGGGAAATTCCTGAAGGCTTCCACATAAGCACATGAGGTGATGTATATGGAATAATTTATGATTAATTAATGTTGATGAATAGACAGGAGAGATTAAAAGCAATTGGAACAGCGAAAGTATGAGGTGAGAAGGCTGAAATTTGCTGAAATGCAAAAAAAGGAATTGATAAGCAAAATATTGCTAAAAAAAGTATCAACTATTTAGACAAGGAAGTCTGGGGATATGGAAAAAGAAACATCTAAAAATAATAAGTTGGGGGCTGAGCCCCGGTGGCGTAGTGGTTGTGCGCGGGACTGCGGCCCACTGGGACAGAGGTTCAATTCCAGCAGTGGGGCTGTGCCTCCTACTCCCACCACTGAGAGCAGTGATGCCAAAAAAAAAAAAAATAATAATAAGAAGAAGAAGAAGAATAAGTTGGGATCTAGGCGTGCTGGTGTTGGTCTTATGAAGTCAAATAAATATCTGGTAGGCAATAAATCATGACTGGACCTCAAGGAAAGAACCCAGGACCAGCTGTAGCATTTTTTATCTTTCTCATACAGGTGATGAATGGAACTGTGAAGAATTACATAGACAAAAGAAAGAAAAATATAGAAAAAGAAGAGAAACAGGGGGCTGAGCCCCGGTGGCATAGTGGTTGTGCGCGGGACTGCGGCCCACTGGGACGGAGGTTCAATTCCAGCAGTGGGGCTGGGCCTCCTACTCCCACCACCGGAGAGCAGTGATGCCAAAAAAAATGAGAAACAGGAAAATTTGGTGTCATATTTATTTGGAGGTCTGGAGAAGGAGCCAGACAAGGAGACTGAGAAAGAAAATTCCAAGATAAAATACAATTGCTGTCCAGTACGTGCTTATGTTCTTGGCATAATTCCACAGCTTTACATGTCTTAATTTTATTCTCAAAAAGTCCAATGATATTAAGAAGATGCCATTTAGAACAGTAATGAGATACCACCTCACCCTCAGTACACTGGATGACTATGGTTAAAAACAACAACAAAAACAGAAAACAGGGCTGAGCCCTGGTGGTGTAGTCGCTGTGCACGGGACTGCAGCCCACTGGTACGGAGGTTCAATTCCAGCAGTGGGGCTGGGCCTCCTACTCCCACCAC
>PVJH01032460.1:0-22641 GCA_004026705.1 Nesogale talazaci | reverse complement strand
TTTAAAATCCCAGATATTACATCTATAGCCAGGCACCATCAGCTTTCTTCATCACATCTGTTTATGCACACCTTTGTCTTCAGTGATCGTGTTGAGAAGGTGAGCATCATGGAATGTCAATTTAATAGAACAAAGTGTTCTTGCATTGAGGAAGTACTTGAGTGGAGGTCTAATGCTCATCTGCTGTCTTAATACTAACCCTATAATTATATGCACATAGATCTATTTCTCCATCATCATATATAAATATGTTCACCTATGTACATGTCTGTATTCTGACTTTTATAAATGCCCTTTATCCATCCCCCCCATTCTTTCCTCTATTTCCTTTTACTTTCCTCCATCCGGGTTTCAATATTTTCTCTGTGTTACATTACTCCTGATCAATCCCTATCAGGCCTCTCACTCCCACCTTGCCACTGATTTGGATCTCTTGTTATTCCCTTGTCTCTGGGATAGTCAACACCACCTCCTTTGCCCTATCTCCCCATCTCCCATGTTCCCCCTGGAACCGTCATTCGAGTTGTTATCTCCTCCAAACTGTTCATCCAGCCTGTTTTATCTAGATAGAATTGCAGAGATAATGGAATGCACACACACACACACACACACACACACACACACACACAAAGCTCCAAACAAAGCAGGATGTTGTAAGATGGAGCGACAAAAGAAACCAAAAGTATGACAACAACAGCAAAAAGCCAAAGTTCAGAAAAAAAATGTATCAAAAGTAAAACCTGTAAAGAGTTCATAGCCTGATCATTGATCTCCAGAAGTGTCATCCGGTTGAGTCAAATGCGGTTCCACATCCTACCCCCCAAAGTATATCTTTGGCACACCCTTGGGAACTCCACGCTCTGCTCCTCCTGCTGCTCTTCTGCACGCCCTTGCCTCAGTGTGGTGGGGTCAGACTGGGTGCATTCCCAACCCTGCCTCTCCAGTGTTGTCCCCGTAGGGCCTTGGGTCAGCATAGTGGGGATGACCCTATGGTCCTGTCTGTGGAATGACTGTTATGAGTGGGAAGATCTTTCTCAAGGCTCGATGAGCCAGGATGCACTCCACTCTCTCTTCCTCCCCCTTCATTTGCTCTCATGTGCTATGGTGGACATGGCCCTCTCCCTGCACTGCAGCCTCAGTGCTGACCCCCAAGCAAACTTCCCTGGGAGCAGGGGTGGCTGTCTAAGTAGTTGGTCTTGGCGTTGGGCCCTTGGACCCCTCTGATGATGCCCCACTCCATGCCTTCACGCTGCAATGGCATCCTGGAACCTTGGCTTTAAATTTGGTTCCTCTTTCCCCATGGAGATATCAACAATATGCTCCCTTTGGGTGGGTTAGTGCCTATTCCCCCACTATACATCACCAACTCCCTTTCAAACCGCCCCCCCCCCAAGTTGGCTACCCTGTGTAGTTCTGGATTTGGTCTGGCCTCGGCCATTCTACCTAGGCCTCACCCCAGGAATTTCTATATACAGTAGTTTTTCTCCCTATGCCTTTTTTATGCCCCTTTTGCAGTTTTTTAAAAACCTACCTCAGCAGACTTGTTTGGACTAGGACATGAATGGTTTGCCTAACTATATGGGTTGGATGATGGGAGAGAAGCCTGGTGTGGCAGTCATGTGCTTATGTTAATCTTATAATTAGGGGTGGCCTGTTAATCAGGAGAAAGCCATTGAGTAGCAGATGAGGCCTCTGTGTGGGCATGGCTTTCACCTGAGACTCCTGGGAAATCTTGTGGTATTTCCCTCGTGAAGATGAGAAGCTATCTTCCCCAGTTGTTGGGAGTTAGTTTCAGAGACGATTAATCACGGAAAAGACAAGATGCAGCCTCTGAGAAGTTGGAGGAGCCAGCGACGAGACCACACGGCTTTGCCCTGATGAAGACAGACCTCTGAAGCTGGAGTGGCATGCTGTTGATGGACCTGAGCCCTGGAAGTGAGGAGCCATGGGGAGACCCCTGCCAGCGCCAGAATTCTGCACCCACTGACCTGTGACTTCCTGAGTCGGAAGCAGACATTATAGACTGATTGCAGGCATATGGGTTAATATTGGACTTATGACTTTGCACTGGACTGGATTGGGATGCCTTCTTAGTGTCACATTTCTTTTGTATATAAACCCTTTCCTTATACCTATATGCATGTCTCTGAAATCTGTTCCTCTAGTCTATCCGAACTAACACACCTGGAAAGAAGGCAATGGGACCAATGGCCCAGAAAGGTAGAAGGGAAAGAATGAGGTGGGGAGAAGGGTGTGGTGAGCAGATGGTGACATGGACAGGGGAACAACTAGGGAAGCAGAAGTAGCATCTAGGAGAGGGTAGAGATCCTGTGAGTATTAGAGCAATGCCAAGTTTGTGGAGAGGAAGCACTAACAAGTGGAAGAAGGGGAAAGTGATGGCAGGGCAGGAAGCAAAAGAAAACAGAGGCAAACTTTAGTAAGCAGAGGCATAGATAGGGAGATTAACAGAGGTGTGCACTTATGCTAATCCATAACATTCGTGATATTGGCTTATGTACATGTATCTATACTGAAGCTGCAGACGGGCCTTGGGCTTTGGCTTATATACCTTCCCATACAAGAACACTTCAAGAACACTTCATTCTAACAAATTGGCATTCTCAACTGGATGCTCAACTGACCCCCCCCCCCCGCCCCACACATACATGATTGCTAAAGACAAAATGGGTGCATAAGCAGATGTGGTGAAGAAAGAGAATGGTGTCCGCCTATTAAAATATGTAGTGTCTGGGGTCTTAAAGACTTGAAGTTAAACAGGCGACCATCAAACAGTGAAGCAACAAGCTCACATGGAAGAAGCACACTAACGAGTGTGATCATGAGACATCATCAAGACTAGGCAACAAGCATCAGAAGATTCACAACAAGCAGCAAACGAACAAATAAAAATGTATTGGTGAGAACGGAAGGGGCTTGGAAGACCCAAAGCCCATCTATGGACAATGGGACATCCCCCCCACAGAGTAGTAGCAGGGAGGGAGTGAGCCAATTAGGGTGTAGGAGAGCACTAATGGATCACTTAGTATACCTCTGTTCCCTGGAAGCCTCCTCACCACCCACTCCCTATTACAACCTCAATGTGGCCTTCCAATCTAGAATAGACAGGAGCATGTACATAGGTATAGGCAAGAGATAAAACTCACACCACATGGAACCCAGGAACAGGAATGGAATAGAAATACTGATCGAAATGGCACCTAACTACACACCCCCAGCCAGGGTGGAGAGCAACAGAAACCAGAGGGGAAGGGAAATGGCAGCTGGAGTGAGGTTTGAAAATAATTTTCAAATTATTTTGAAAATAATTTGAACAGTCTACAATCTATCAGGGGGTCACAGGGTTGGATGGGCAGAGGGAGGGACAAAAAGAGGAGCTGACCCCAAGGGCTCCATGGAAACGAAATGTCTAGAAAAAAATGGAAAATACATATGCATGTGCCAGATACAATTGATATGTGGTTTGTAACAAGAGTTGTAAGAACCCCGAATAAAATGATTTTTTTTAAAAAAAAGGTAGCATCCATGTTTTTCAGGTTCCCCAGTTGAGACACAAAGGGTTAATGTGTGTGTGTGTATGTGTATATATATACACACACATATATATACATACTCATAGTTGAAATAGCATGGTATGTGAAGGCAGGAGCATACCAGGAAATCTTCAGTGTATGCTTATTGAGTTTATTGGGATTATCAGGCTTAGACTTCTTAGAAGTTTTCAAAAAAGCTCTGAATTCAGTGCCATCAAGTCAATTCTGAGTCATTGGAGCCCTACAAGGCAGAGTAGCATTATGCCTGTGGGTTTCTGAGGTTGTAAATCTTTACAGGAGGAGGAAGTCTTCTCTTTATCCCCCACAGTGGCTGACTTTGCAGTTAGCCACCAGTGAGTAAGCCATTTCACTCTCAGGGTTCCCTTAGTAGAAATTAGTTACCCTTATTATTTAGAAGTTTTCTGATATCCTTCAGGGGACTTTATTTTCTTTTCCTCAGAATCAAGAGAAAGAAATCATGGTAATTGAGAGTCACATATGAAAGGCTTCAAAAAGTCTATGGAAAAAGATGAGGCTTTCTAAAAGTAAGTGGGATATGCTTAAGGTTATATTTTGGTTCTTAGGGATAAAAAATTTTCATTTAGCTTTAATCTGAACATGCATATGATCAATTGATGGTCCGTTTCATATTTGGCCCCTGGTCTCATGTTGGCTTCTCCATCATCCCTTCCCACAGATGTAATCCATTTGATTCCTGTGCGTCCCATCTGGTGTACGCCACATTGACTGTCACGGTTTATGTTGTTGAGAAAAGATATTTACAAATGTTTAGCATATGATATTCTGCATGACTTCTATTATCAAGGTCATATTTTCTAATGAATGGTTCTTTCTCTTTGCTTCCAACTTTGACTTCCCAATCACCAGTAGTTATTAGTACATCTTGATTGCATGTTTGAACAATTTCAGACTGAAGAAGTTTGTAGAATGCTTCAATTGTTTCATCACTTCTTTTAATGGTTGGTAGGAAATTTGAAGAAGAATTATATTAATGACCCTTCCTTGTAGGCATATTGATATTATCTTATTGTATACAGCATTGAACCTTAAGATAGTCCTGATAGTCATTTTGATGATGGATGTGATGCCACACCTCTTGAATTTATCATTCCCTACATAGTAAACCATATGATTATCTGATTCAATATGGTCAGTACTATTTCATTTCTACTTACCAATGCCTAGTATATTAATCTTTATGCATTCCACTTTATTTTTTAAAGATTCATACTTGTGCATTCAATATTTCAATTATTATTTTTAAAAAATCACTTTATTGGGGGCTCATACAGTTCTTATCACAATCCATCCATCCATCCACCCATTGTGTCAAACACATTTGTACATAGGTTACCATCATAATTTTCAAAGCATTTTCTTTCCACTTTAGCCCTTGGCATCAGCTGGTTTCTTCCCTCCCCACCCTCCCTCCCTCAGGAACTCTCAATAACTTATTGATTTTTTTCACGTCTTACATCAACTGCTATTTCCCTTCACCCATTTTTTCCTGTTGTGTGTCCCCTGGGAGGGGGTTATATGTAGATCATTGTGATCAGTTCCCTCTTTCTCCCCCCACCTTCCTCTTTTCCTCCTCGTGTCACTATAGTCGTTATTGGGTCTGAGGAATTTATCTGTCCTGTACTCCTTGTGTTTTGAACTCTTATCTGTAACAGTGTACATGTTCTGTTCTAGCTGGATTTGTTAGGTAGAATTAGATTCATGATAGTAGGGATGGGGTGGGTGGGGCAGGAAACATTAAAGAACTAGAGGAAAGTTGTATGTGCATTGGTGCTATAGTGCACCCTGACTGGCTCATCTCTTTCTTGTGGCCCTTCTGTAGGGTCATGTTTACAGATGGGCTTTGAGTCTCCACTATGGGTTTCCCCTTATTCACATCAATATGATTTTTTTGTTCTAGATCTTTGATGCCTGATACCTGGTCCCATTGACACCTCATGGTCACCCAGGCTGGTGTGCTTCTCCCGTGTGGGCTTTGTTGCTTCTCAGCTAGATGACTGCTTCTTTATTTTCAAGCCTTTAAGACCTCAGATGCTATATGTTTGGATAGCCCGGCTTCTTTCACCACATTTTTGCACTCATTTTATCTTCAGCGGTCACAATAGGGAAGGTGACCATCACAGAATGCTGGACTTTTAGAACAGTGTTCTTGTGTAAAGCACTTGAGCAGAGGTCAATATCCATCTGATACCTTAATACTTAACATATAAATATATGGACATAGATCTATTTCTATATAGTTGATAATAAATATATTTACAATGTATATGCCTTTATTTACACCTCTATAAATGTCCTTCACCTCCTATTTCTTTCCTCTATTTCCTTGTACTTTGAGGGAGAGAATTGTTAGTCTTGCTGAGACCTGCTGGGTCTGTCATCTTGCCTGTGCATGGGAAGGGATTCCTGAATGAAGTCAACAGAGAAGGAAGCAAAGTGAGGAACAGAATGCTTCAGTCCTGCCAAATTATGTACCTGCTTCTATTTGGCTGTGCCAAAGTCACACAGTCTTTAACTTTGCAGTTTTATGTGCCACAGTTTTTGCTTAAATCAATTTTGTGTAAATAAGATCTCTTTCTCTTTGCTATAAAATCAAGAAACATTTATTAAACAAAGATATAGGAAAGTAAAGCTATTGTTTCTCGACATTTTTTTTCTCTTTTGGGCATCATTGCCTCTGGTGGTGGGAATAGGAGGCCCAGTCTTTGCTCCTGTGGAGCTGGAATTGAACCTCCATCCCAGTGGGCCGCAGTCCCACACACAACCACTACGCCACCGGGGCTCAGCCCTCTCGACATATTTTCTACCTAGGTTTAGCCACTCCCCGCCAGATGTTTCAATATATTGGAAAGAGCTGTACAGTATTCTAGATTCTATACTACTCTTTAGTATAGAATTAACTCATCCACCATGGGAATAATTTATAGTGTTCGCCAATAAAATGAAAATGTTGCCTCTGAAATGGACCAAGGAAACATATAAGTCATAGCCATATGAAGGGACTTTGGGCTCACACTTAATCCTAGCCCTAATCTAAGCACAATTAGTTCTTATGACATGGCCCTATCAATACTCCCCCTTCTGAGGAGATTGCTGAAGATATGAGTGCAATAGCAAAGTGTGAAGAAATCAGATGGTGAAGAAATCAGATTATGCTTAGCTATCCAAAAAATTGTGCCTGAGGGTCTTAAAAATTTGTCTTAAAACAGATGGCATCATCTAAGTGCCCACATAAGAATCACATTAGCATTGTGATCCAAGGACTATAAATTATGAAATCCAAATTCAAAGGAGGGAACAGTATTAGAGCCTAATTATAAACCTCGGGTTTGTAGTAGGGTATGGATGACAGTGGAAGCTCAAAATCAATTTGTCGGGTTCCCATGAAAATTCAGACCTGGCCATAGTCCAGAGATAGTCCAGACCATAGTCTGAACAGTCTTGCTATTGCAAAGTTGATTAAGGCAGACATAGTTGAGTTATAATGTACTATCTTATCATTTTATCTACTATTGTCCTGTTTTAAATTTTTAAAAAAGTTTATCCTTTCTTTTAAATTGAGATTTTTCCTGTTTTATTTTGTCATTGTTAAGGTTTTGTTTTTTTGTTCTTGATTTTGTTTTCTATCTTTTCCTGTGTATCATTTTCTTTATTTGAAATCCTAGATAATTACCTGAGGTCATGGCAGGGGGCACTGGGAGGAAATAGGAAGTTTACAATGAGTATGAGAAAGAAAAAATGTTCCAAAATGGATTGTAATGATGATTTGCAACTCTTTTGGATATGATTGAATGATATGGTACATGAATTATATGCCAAAAAAATATGAAATGATCACGGCAATCCATTTTGGATCATTTTCTTCATTTTTGTATCCATTGCTATTAGTTCTCCATTATACCCCCACATCTGCCCAAGCTCCCCTGTCATTTAAGGATTTATTAATCTAAATACTCTCTTTATAGATTACACATATCATGGATTTCATATAAAAATCATACAAACTCATCACCACCAAGAAAATAAAATATAGATAAACTTCAATCGGAAAGAAAACAGATAATAACAAACAGTATAAGACATTACAAAATAATAGTAGTTTATAAATTTATCAAGGGTTTGAGAGGGAGTGGGGTTAAAATTGGGTCAAATGGGAAAACAAATGATAAGATGTTAAATTTTAAGCTAACTATAATCTACAGTAATTAATTTTCCAATTTATTCTGTGATGAAAAATTATTCACATAACCAGTCAATGATCCAAGGGAGTTAAGGAGAAACTTTAAGTCCACTGAGATGAATTTTGGGTTTTCACTGTCAACCATAGCCTTCTACAAATTGGATGCTCAGAATTTAAGTTCTAATACAACTGCTTTCTTTGATCTTGAGTTTTATTAGTTATAATCCTAGATCATATTTGAGTCCTGTGTCTTGACAGTGATGAAAGAGTCCCATTTGATACAAGCAGAAAAATGACTTCTTCAGACAAAATTTGTACTATAAACAGCACTCAAATTTAATAGATGGAAATAGGATTTCTTTGCAATGAGAGCTTATAATCTCTCAGGAATCCCTTGTTCTCCTCACAGTACAGTTGGAAACCAATCAACTATATGATTCTGGTTTTTTTTGGAAGCACTCAGCAAATCCTGGATGCACATTTCTTTTTTTTTCTTTTAAAAATCATTTTATTGGGGGTTTGTCCAATTCTTATAACAATCCATACATAGTCCCTTGTGTCAAGCACATTTGTACATTTGTTGCCATCATCATTCTCAAAACATTTTCTTTCTACTTGAGCCCTTGGTATCGGCTCCTTATTTTTCTTCTTCCTCCCTCCCCGCCCCACTCCCTCTCAAACCCTTGATAAATTTATAGACTACTATTATTTTGTCATGTCTTCTACTGTCCAATGTCTCCCTTCACCCACTTTTCTGTTGTCATCCCTCAGGGAGACAATTCTTGTGATCAGTTTCTCCTTTCTCCCTGACCTTCCCCTTCTTCTCCTGGTATGGCTACTCTCATTATTGATCCTGAAGGGATTATCTGTCCTGGATTCCCCATGTTTCCAGTTCCTATCTGTACCAGTGTACATCCTCTGGTCTAGCCAGATTTGTAAGGTAGAATTAGGATCATGATAATGGGGAGAGGGGAGAGGGAGCATTAAAGAACTAGAGGAAAGTTATATGTTTCATCGGTGCTACAGTGCACCTTGACTAGCACATCTCCTCCTTGTGACCCTTCTGTAAGGGGATGATGGATGTACATTTCTACAACAAATGTCTGCTCCATTTCCAGAAGCACTGAAAAATTGTTATTGGAAATGGTTATGGTTACTTCTTTTTATTTTTATGTTTAGTTTTGTTGTGGTGAAAATGTGCACACAAAATTTTCTCCTCAGCCTATTACTAGTATCTATTAATAATCTTTAGTTTTTCGATATTTATTTCACTTATATATGTGAAGCCTCATAATACTTGTCCTTTTGTGACATTTGTTTGACCCGGCATGATGCTTTCAGAGTTGATCCATGGTGTGACATGTGTCAATGTGTCAGCCAATGGGTTGGCGAGAGGAACAAATCCAATGGACCACATCTAATGTTGAAGAAAAAGCTTTACATCAAGAAGTCCTTATATATCAGAGGGCATCCCAGCCTACACCAACCCAAGTTCATAGGGTTGATGCCAGGCCATAAACCCCTCTTCAGATTCATGTTTCAAGGGTGCAGAAAGATAAAGAGGATGCAGGAAGGTCACAGGGTGGTGGTGGCGAAGTCATGTGGATCCAGAGTTGGTGGAAACATGGCAGGGTGCCAATAACTCTCAGGATCAACAGAGTGCCAACATGTGAGAAGGTGAAGGGCCAGAGAGAGAGAGAGAGAGAGAGAGAGAGAGAGAGAGAGAGAGATTCCTAGTTTCCCCCGGTTTTAAGAGGGCCAGACCCACCAAGAGGCATCACCAGGTGTGACCTGATGGACTAGTTGGTTTCCACCTAAATACTGTAATCAGGAATTCATTTCTCTTTATGGTTGATATATCATATTTTGCTTGTCTACTCATCTATTGATGAACATTTGGTTGGTCCATCTTTTTTGCTATTTTGAAAAGTGTTGCGATGAGCATTGGTCTATCGGTTTCGGTCTGAGTTTCTGTCTTCATTTCTTCTAGATATCTACCTGAATTGGGTTTGCTGGGCCATGCAGCAGTTCTTGATGTTCCATTTTTGAGGAAGTTGCTTCCTCAGTGGTGACCCCAGTTTACATTCCCACCACTAAGGGTCATCCAGTTTCTTCACAAACTCACCAACACTTGTTATTTTCTGTTTTATTCATTGCCAATATATTAGCATATTCCCCCCATTTGCTAGTAACATTAATAAAGTGAGTGAACTTTAACTGAAGCAGTTTCATTAAAATACCTCCTTTAGTTATTCCAGACATTCTGTATCCTGTTTTTTTAAAAAATAATTTCATTGGGGGTTCTTACAGCTATTATAACATTCAATGCATCTTTTGTATCAAACATATTTGTACACATGTTGCCATATTCATTTCCAAGTATTTTCTACTTGAGCCCTTGGTATAAGTTCCTCTTTCCACCTCCCCCCATTAAAAAATGAATCATTTTATTGGGGGCTCATACACCTCCCCTCATGATCCATACATACATCAATTGTATGCAGGCCACATTTGCACACTTGTTGCCATCATCACTCTCAAAACATCCTCTCTCCACTTGGGGCCCCAGTATCAGCTCCCCATATTTCCCTCCCCCCTTCTGCCTCCCCATGAACCCTTAATAATTTACACATTGTTATTACTTTTTCATACTGTACACTGTGCAATGTGTCCCTTCACTCACTTCCCTGTTGTCTGTACCCAGAGAGGAGGTTCTATGTAGATCCCTGAAATTGGTTCCCCCTTTCTACTCCACCCTCCCTCCACCCTTCCAGTATCACCACTCCCAGCACTAGTGCTGAGGGATCATCGATCCCAAATTCCTCATGCTTCTGACTCCAGGGTGCATCCCCTGGTCTAGCTGGATTTGTGTATCCTGGTTTTATGCAGTCATTTTCTATCTAGACTTACCAACAAGGCTTTTTAGCCCTGAACAATTCTTTTACATTTTAGTGTGTGCGCAGTGGGCTTGTTGTTGTTGTTTGTTGTTAGGTGCCATCAAATCGGCTCTGACCCATAGCGACCCCATGCACAACAGAAAGAAACACGGCCTTGTTGCCTTAACTCTCTCCATGCATAGGAGTGAACTCAAGGTGGATCACAGACCCAGAGGTAAAACCTCAAACTATTAGGACTCTCAGTGAGGGAATTGGAACAAACCCGAGAATGTTGACTCAGGGAATATATAGCCTATCAAAAATAGGGAAGAATACAAACACAGAGAGGGCACAAATGGACCAGTGGGATATACTAAAGGTAAAAACCTTGTATACATTGAGAGTAGTAAGAGAGACCACAGAATGGGAAAACATCTTCAGCAATGACACATCAGACAAAGACCTTATTACTAAAATCTACAATACTCTGCTAACCTACAAGGAAAAAACCAATTGTCCACTGAGGAAGGGGGTAAAGGACCTGAGCAGGAGTTTCTCAAGGGCAGAAATCCAAATGGTCAATAAGTATATGAGAAAATGTTCCAGATATGTAGCCATAAGAGAAATGCAAATTAAAACAACAATGAAACACCACCCAACACCCTCAATGATAGCCCAATTCAAAAAATCAGAAAGTAACAAGTGTTGGAGTGACTGTGGAAAGATAGGAACTCTTTTCCACTGCTGGTGGGCCTGTAGGTATGTACAGCCATTATGGACATCAATCTCGCAATATCTAAAACAGCTGGAACTTGAGCTACCATATGATCCAGCAATTCCCCTACTGGGCATATATCCAGAAGAGGCAAGAAACAAAACACGGCCAGACATCTGTGCACCAATGTTCATTGCAGCACAGTTCATAATTGCAAGGAGTTGGAAACAACTCAAATTTCCATCAACTGATGAATGGATTAAAAAATTTTGGTACATCCCATGACCACCAGAGGCAGTGATGCCAAAAAACAAAACAAAATCTGTGGTACATACATACAATGGAATATCATGCATCCCTAAAAAGCAGTGATAAACACATGAAGCACATTGAAACATGAGAACTGGAGGAAATCGTGCCAAGTGATGTAAGCCAAGCACAAAAGGACAAGTTCAACATGAGTCTGCTCAAAAGAACGCAAAAGGGGCATAGGGAAGAAGCTGCTATATATATATATATATACCTTCCTGAGGTGAGGATCAGGTAATATGGCAGGGCCAGACTTGGGGATAGATATGGTAGCTCACTAAAAAAGGAAGGGGGACAAAGGCAGGAATAGATGGGGGAATAGGACACCAATCCACCCAAGGGGAGGGTGTTTATATCTCACAGGGAGAGAGGGACCAGACTTCAACCTGGTGCCCCAAGACAAGGATGCAACACACTGACATGAAGCAGGGAGCTAATAGAGAGGCCTGAGGGTCTGGCCCCACAAGCAACTATGTGCACTGTCCATACGCATGCACTGTCCATATACATACCCTGTCCGTACACACGCATGTGCACACACAAACACGCACATGCACGTATGCACATGAACACATGCACATACCCTCCCTCCAGAAGAATTCACTTCAGAGAGCAGCACTGTGGCTTTAGCTTAAGGAAAGGGACTTCTCTGATCAGAGCACACTGATCCACGAGAGGGGAGGGAAAAAAGAGTGAAGCACATCCTGGCCCAATAAGTCCTGAGGATGGTATTTTTGCTCAGAGCAGCCAATGCCCAGAGAGGACCATAGAGCCGGCCCCACCACCAGACACCATGTTTCTCACTGACCCACAGCACCACAAGGGACACCAGTGGAGACACACAGCGGGAATTGTGCCCATTCTGAGCTCACCAAGCTGAAGTCAGACACTGGGGCATGCAACAGAGCAGCAAGGGGAGCAAAGCAATGAAGTCCCCAGGGAATACCAAAAATAGACTGTGGGGCTTGGGCGAGGTGCCTCATCTGACTCTACTGGAAAACACTCGGAAAGGACAACAAACAGACCTCAAACAACTTATAGGGTTTGTTTTTGCTGCCATTCTATTGTTGTAGCTATTTCATTGTTTATTGTCTTATGTTGGTGCTTATTGCTATCGCTGCATGTCTATCTGGAAGGGATAGGTGGGATAAACAAGCCAGAAAAGAGACCGATGGGCTTCCTGGTACAGGGCCCTGCTGGGACTGCGATGCTTCTCAGCACGATGCATTCTGAATAATTTCCTCCCTGCTCCCCAGAGGTTTTTTGTTGTTGTTTTTCCTAAGAAGTCTCTCCCTTCGCTTACAGCCATCTGGGATTGGGGTGGATGTGGTAGGGATCCCCAGTGCAGCCTGCAGCCCGGATGTGTGCATGCTTGTGTGCATGCACTTGATCAGTTTGCCCTGACTGTGCATGCTGACCTTGGCTTCCTGCTGGCATTGGGTGATGTGAGGAAGGGTCCAAATGTCCGGGCAATGCCAGATGTCCAGGCGATGCCAGAACTGCCCCTGCTAAGCACTGACGGGGAGGAAAGGACTGGGAACCTGTGGTCAGTGGTTCAGGTACTGATGTTGTAGGCCAAGGGCATTGTGAGGAGCGAGGGACACATGAGTTTGGAGGAGTGAATTTTAGGGCCCAAGAGGCCCATCTTATACCCCAAGAAAACCACAGGCTCCCTCCCCCTTCCTGCCAGTGGGCCTAGCACTGGAAGGATGCCTCAGGTGTATTTGACGTAAGGGAGGAGGGAGACTGGACGGTTCCCAGAGAACAGGTTATAGAATTTGGGGATTTGGGAAAGAGTAGTCCCAGTTTCCGCTGGGAGGGTGGCTGCCCCACCCCACCTTCTCTGTCCACTCTCAGCAGTCTCTTGTCATTACCTAGCTCCTGAGCGACCCCAGGCTTGACATGGGAGGGTTAAGTGAGGAGTGGGGGCCCCCCAACTTCCAATCTTGCACCCCAGTTCTAGGCCTCTGCTGTGGCCCCCCTGGGGCTGTTCTCTCCAGCAGTCCCATTCCCCCCACCCCCACCCCCCCTTTTTTTAATATACTTACTTTACTCTTGGGGGTGGGGAATATCAAATGAACAAGATCACCTTTGAATGGTAGTTTTTATAAGACGTTATAAACTTGTATCTTTTTACCATTAAAGAAGAAAGAAAAGTAAAAAAGAGAACAGTGGGATGACAGTTATAGGAGAACATGGGAGAAGGCATGGCAGGGGGAAAGGGAATGGGTGTTAAACCCAGGGACAAAGAAACAACAAGTGACTGAAAATCGATGGTGAGGAGGGTATAGGAGGTCTGGCAGTGCTGGACCAAGGACTGTGTAGCTGAGAGGAATTCCTGAAACTCAAATGAAGGCTGAGCACAATAGTGTGATAAGAGGAAAGTAAAAAGGAATAGAGGAAAGAACTAGGGGCATTTATAGAGATCTAAACACAGGCATATACATATGTAAATATATTTATATACGAAAAAGGGGGAAGGTATCTATGTACATATATTTATAGGTTTAGTATTAAGGAGACACAAGGACATTGGGCCCCTACTCAAGTACTTTCCCAATACAAGAACACTTTGTTCTAATAATTCATCAGTCTGAGATGTCTACCATCCCAACTCAATTGCTAAAGACAAAGCAAATAATTGCTTAAGCAAATGTGGTGAAGAAAGCTGATGGTGGCCAGTTATCAAAAGATATAACCTCTGGGGTTAAAGGCTTGAAGTTAAACAAGTGACCATTTGGTGAGAAACAACAAAGTCCACATGGAAGAAGCACAGCAGCCTGGGTGATCACGAGGTGTTGAGGGGATCAACTATCAGGCATCAAAGAACAAAAATCATATCATTGTGAATGAGGGGGAGTGCAGGGTGGGGACCCAAAATCCATCTGTAGTCAAGTGGACATTCCCTCATAGAAGACTCTCCGGGAGGGGATGAGCCAGTCAAGGTGCAGTGTAGCAATGAGGAAACATACAATGTTCCTCTGGTTCTTGAATGTTTCCTACTCCCCCCGCCCCCCATCCCCCGACTATCATGATCCCTATTCCACCTTACAAATCCAGCTTGACCGGAACTGGAAATACAGGGAATTTAGGACAGATGAACCTCTCAGGAACAGTGGTGAGAAGGGTGATAATGGGAGGGCGGAGGGAAAGTGGGGTAGAAAGGGAGAGCAGTTCGCAAGGCTCTACATATAGTCTCCTCTCTGGGTGAAGGACAGCAAAGTGGGTGAAGGGAGATGTCGGATGGTGTAAGAAGATATGCCAAAATAATAAGTTCTAAATTATCAAGGCCTACTGGGGGGGGCGGGGGAGCAGGAAGGGAGAGGAAAAATGAGGAGCGGATACCCAGTGCTCAAGTAGAAAGAAGTGTTTTGAGAATAATGAGGGAAACAAATGTACAAAAATGCTTAACACAGTGGATGTATGTGTGGATTGTGATGAGTTGTATGAGCCCTCCATACAATGATTTAATAAAACAAACAAACAAAAACAACAAATAACACAGTCTTGGTCCAGCCTCACAATTGTTCCAATTCTTGAGTCCATTGATGTGGCAACTGTGTCAATCCATCAGAATGAGGACTTTCCTTGATTTCACTGCCTCTCCATTTGACCAAGCATGATGTTCTTCTCCAGGAACTGGTCTCTCTTGACAATATGTCCAAAGTATGTAAGTCTTGCCATCTTTGCCCCTAAGGAGCGCTCTGACCTTATGTCATCTAACACAGAGGAATCTGTCCTTTTAGCAGTCTGTGTACCTTCAGTATTCTCCAGCATGGCAATTCAAATGCATCAATTCCTCGATGATCTTTTAAAATTCAATTTTCAAGTTTTATATGCCTGTGATGTACTGGAGAATATCATGACATGGGTCAGGTACACCATAGTCTTCAAAGTAGCATTCTTGCTCTTCAATACACTGAGAGGGAGGTCTTGTGTAGCACATTTACCCGATGCTTGCAGACTTTGATTTCCTGACCCTGCTTCCATGAGCACTTCCATGAGCAAAACAAAATCTTTGACAACTTCAACCTATGTTACCTACCCTTTCCCTTGTGAGCATTTCAGTCTCCCTTTCCTCTAGTTTCAACCCACAACAAAGGCTACAATGCTTGATCTTCATCAGCAAGTGCTTCAAGTCCTCCTCGCTTTCGGCAAGTAAGGTTGTGGCATGTGCCTATCACAGGTTGTTGATAAACCTTCTTAACTTGTGGGCTTAGGGTTAGACAAATCTATAGAGACATTAGTGCCCAGCTCCTACCAGGTTAATTCTGTCATCTACACTGGACTGGTAGGTTTGGGCATGGGAAACAAGTTCCCTCCCGCCTCCCAGTACAGTGTCTCAGAGTACCATTGATTGACTGGAATGTCAGATGTCCTTTTCTAATGGAATGAATGTTTTCCTCTGAATGTGAGAATTGTTGACATTTTCATTGGCTGCTCAGACTCTAAAAGCCACATTTTGGCAAGGGAAGAGGTGAAATTTTACACAAGCATTTTGCCCCAGGCCGTCACTCTGGGATCCAGGGTTCAGTCTTCCCATCAGAGCCACAGAAGCAATGGGATCAAGGCACATAATTCTTTCCAGCTTCAGGAAGGAAAGACACAACAACAATAAGACGTTCTTTTCTTCTTCAAGGGCTCATGTATGACCTTGCTGCTGAGCCAGGGAATTTTTAGAGCTGAATTCTGGTGTCTGATCAGAGTTTTGATAGTTTGCTGTTCTTCATGTGAGAAAAAAGGGCAGTAACACAACCATTATAAAAGCTACCTGGGAGTCCAGGTGCTATTGGTTTTTCAGGAGCGGAGGTTACACAAAGCAGGAGAGCACTCAGCTAAATTTTCTGGTTGTTGTTGCTGAGTTGGCTTCAACGCATGGTGACCCTACAGACCATCGAAGAACGCATTACCTGGTTGTGCACCATGGTTACAATTAGTGGCAGGCTCAAGTCCATTTTCGTAGCCACTGTGTATTTTCAGTGCTTTGTAGCATAGAGCCTCAACTTGCAACATGATTCTGGACAATGGTGTGATTGTCCACTGACTCGTTTTAAAAAGTAGATCATCAGTCTATCTTTTTCCACCAAAACTGTCCTCAGGGGGTGACCCTGCATGTCTTTAAAATACTCGTGGCATAGCTAGCCTCAAGCATCCTAGCAAAATGCAACGATCACAGTGTGACAGACAGACAGAGGGGGAATAGCAGCTAAAACTAGTTAGTCTTAGAGGAAACAAAGTTAGACATGTGTGGATGTACCTCTCTCCAAAGGCAGACAGGTAGGTTCACATTTAAAACCCCCTTAATCTAATTGAAATGCTTTTTACTGTTCGTAGTTTCTTTGCTCAGCATGTGACTATACAACTATGTACTGGGCACCTGTTCTGTGCTTACAACAATGTTTGAGATGAAAGAAGGATGGAGGGTGTGGTTTCTGCCAACAGAGATTCAGTGGTTTTGTTGGATGAACCATCTTTTCTATCTAGAAAGTCAGTTGTGAGTGTGGTAGTGACATAATTTTGTGTCAATGTGAATATATTTATAAAAGGGTAGGGGTGATATTTGGCCTGTCAATTAGATCAGAGCCTGACGGTGCATCTATGTGTGCGTGCGTGCGTGTGTGTGTGTGTGTGTGTGTGTGCGGTCTTCTCAGAAAGAGGGACCTGGGATCCTCCCCTTCTCACTCTGCCTTTACCTTCCTGCTGGCTCATCCTGGTTGCTGGTAGAGCCCTGCGATGTGTCCATAGCCATTGTCTCCAAATCGCTTTGCCCCCTCCGACCTGTGATTGTCCTGCATTCTGCATCATTGCTTGTGACTGTGCGAATCTGAAGAGTGACTTAGGGATTATAATCAGACATATGGACTTAAGTTGGACTGGACTGGGATGTTTTCCTGATATATAGTTACTTCTTGATATAAGGCTCTTCTTTACACGTGTAAGTGTCTCTGGGTTTGTTTTTTTAGTCAACCTGGCCCAACATAGTAAGCTTTTGTGAACCCTAGCCTTCAGTTGTTGCTTGAGAGTGTAGAGTATTTGGTTGCTTGAGAGCGTAGAAGTAAAGTGAGATTAAGTGGATTTTACTACTGTATTTCACATTGGCCAGACCCTATGCATTGTCACATCTCTGAACTGAGGTTTTACCAGTCTTTGGAACAGGAGTTTCATTTTTTATGAAGACAGGGTCCTTATCTCACCTGTCCACCAGGTGTGTCTGCTGTATTCAATGAGATGTGTGACAACATGTTTGCTAAGTTAAGGAATTCGTTAAAAAGCGGCAGTGTTCCCTGGCTTACACTCTTGGTAACAATGGCATGGCAGCAGCATCTCACCTCTGCTGACTTGATTCAGGGGGAGAGAGAATCACCATCTGCCGCACTAACCCCCAAGGTAGAGGCCTGTGTGACTGCCCTCCAATCTCTTTATAAATTTGGATATCAATCATCCCTAATATGGCACTTCATACTCTGCTGTTGGACTCAATCATTCTTTACCATGTCTACACAGAGCTCACAGTCAATAGTTGCAAATGTGGGAATGATTGGGAATGGAACAAGTTACAATTAAAATTCTGAAGCATGCAGGATACAGTCCTTCAATTAAGATAGCCTCTTTTCAGACACACACACAGATGCCCAGGTCTGACCTCTACCTCACTCAGCTAGTGTTACACATATATTTAAGTCCTGCCAATAAGTGCTCAGAGGCACCCCACTTTGCCAACAAGCTTCCTGCTTGAAGGTGCTCAGTTCTCTTGTTCTGTGGGCAGGTAAGCTTACTGCACCGTCTCCTGCCAGTCACCAGGAGACAGAGACCTGCTGTCTCTGCTACTGCTTCTTCTTTGCCAGTGTTTCTTCTTCTTTTAAAGTACATCTTATTGAGAGGCTGGATGAACAGGCTGGAGGAGAACAATAGGACTGATGGTTCTGGGCGGTGGGGGTGGGTGGAGTAGGGGGGTTAGGATGACATGGGAGATAGGGAAGAGGAGGAAAGGAGGTGGGGTTGACCAACCCAGGGATAAGGAAACAAGTGATTCGAAATCAGTGACAAGGTGGGTGTGAGACGCCTGATAGGGATGGATCAAGAGTAATGTAACAGAGTGAAAAAACTGAAACCCAAATGGAGGCTGAGCATGATAGTGGGACAAGAGGAAAGTAAAAGGAAATAGAGGAAAGAACTAGGGTGTAAAGGGCATTTATAGAGGTCTAAATACAGGCATGTACATAGGTGAATATATTTATATAGGATGATGAGGAAATAGATCTACGTGCATATACTTATAGGGCTAGTAATAAGACAGTAGATGGACATTGGACCTCCACTCAAGTATTTCCTCAATACAAGAATACTTTGTTCTATTGAATTGGCATTCCATGATGCTCACTTTTCTGACACGATCACTGAAGACAAATGTGTGCATAAGCAAAGGTGGTAAAAAAAGCTGATGGTACCCGGCTATCAAAAGATGTAGCATCTGGGATCTTAAAGGCTTAAAAGTGAACAAGTGGCAATCTAGCTGAGAAGCAACAAAGCCCACATGGAAGAAGCATGCCAGTTTGTGTGACCACAAGGTATCAAAGGAATCAGCTATCAGGTTTCAAAGAACTAAAGATCATAACATTGCATGCCCAACTTCCTGATATGATCTCTGACAACAAATGTATGCATAAGGAAATGTGGTGAAGAAAGATGGTGATGCCTGGCTATCAAAAGATATAGTGTCTGGGGTCCTAAAGGCTTGAAGGTAAGCAAACAGCCATCTAGCTCAGAAGCAACAAAGCCCACATGAAAGAAGCACACCAGCCTGTGTGACAATGAGGTGTCAAAGGGATCAGGGATCAAAGAACTAAAAAGTATATCATTATAAATGAGGGGGAGTACAGATTGGGGACCCAAAGCCCATCAATAGGTGAAATGAGGGGTTGCAGGGAGGAGATGAGCCAGTCAAGGTACAGTGTAGCAACAATGAAATATACAACTTTCCTCTAATTCTTAAATGCTTCCTCCCACCCACTATCATGATACCAACTCTATCAGACAAACTCAGCTAGATCAGGGGATGTACATTGGAGCCGAAGTATTTAGAATTCATTACAGATGATCCCTGGAGGACTAGTGGTGAGAGTAGTGATACAAGGAAGGTGGAGGGGAGGTGGAGTAGAAAGGGGGAACCAACTGCAAGGATCTACATGTAACCTCCTCCCTGGAGTACGGACAACAGGGAAGTGGGCAAAGGGACACATCAGATAATGGACAATATGACAAAATAATGATAATTTGTAAATTATTAAGGGTTCATGGGGGAGAAGAAGGAGGAGGGAAGGAAATTATGGGGAACCGATACCAGGGACCTAAGGAGAAAGAGGATGTTTCATGAACGGTGATGGCAACAAATGTGCAAATGTGGTCTGCATACAACCGATGTATGTATTGATTGTGATAAGAGTTGTGTGAGCCCCCAATAAAATGATTTAATAATAAAAAAGTGAATCACATTGTGAACTGGGCGTTTCATCTCATTCATTGCAATCACCTCAATGTACCATCACTTATCCCTCCTCTTGTCTACATTTTCTATTTTCATTTCTCTTTTTTCTCTTCCATTTTATTGGAAGTTCTTACAGATATTATCACAATCCATAGTTCAATTAGATCAAGCATGATTGTACAATTGCTGCCACCATTATTTTCAAAACATTTTCTTTCCTTTTGCACTCTTTGATATCAACTCCCCTTTATCCCACCCTCCCCCATTCTACTCCCCAAGAACCCTTGTTATTATATTAAATACTGTTATTATTACTATTTCTTGTGCCCTATCTTACACCATCCAATGTATCCATTCACCTATCATTCTGGTATTCATTTCACTTGAGTGGGATTATACAGTCATCATTGCTCTCAGTTCCCCCTTCTCCCATTCCCCTTCCTCTTTCCGTATCCTCAGGGAATCATTACTCTCATTGCTATTTCTGAAAAGTCTATCTCTCTTTGATTTCATGCATCAAACCATATTAATTATTCAAATGAACATATGCAGGTCTAACAGGATTAATGAGGTAAAGCTAAGACCATAATAGTGAAGGAGGAAATATTAAAGAACTAGAGGATAGTTCTGTGTTCCAACAGTGCTATACTGCTACCTGGATCTATAATTCCTTCCATGTGGCCCTTCTGTGAGGGACTGTCCAATGATCTTATAGGTGGTTTTGGGGTCTCCACTTTGCCTATGCTCCTTGACATCAATCTGGTTATTTGTTTGTGGACTTCTGACACCTATTCCGTCAATACCTTAAGATCACACAGGCCGGTGTGCTTCTTCCATGTGGATTTTGTTGCTCCCCTCCTGGATGGCTGCTTGTTTAACTTCAAGTCTTTAAGACCCCAGGCACTATATGTATTGGTAGTCAGGTACCATCAGCTTTCTTCACCGCACTAGCTTATGCACCTATTTTGTCTTCAGCGATGGTGTTAGGAAAGTGAGTATCACACAATGCCACATTATTAGAACAAATTGTTCTTGTACAGATTAGAGGCTGAAATTCCATGATACTTATATACCAATTTACATATACATACTTATATACCTATTTACATATACACATATCTATATTTATACTTACATATGTAATTTTCACTTTCTTTTGTTCTGTCCCACTTTGGTGTTTACCCATCATTCACCTCTCAGTAATTCCTCTTGGATACATTTCTCTTGGTCAAATAGGACCCAGAACACTTCCTCCTTCTCACCAGGCACTTTTAGATACCTTGGTATTCTCTGTCCCTGTAATTATTGGTTTATCACCCTCCTTCTTCCCCCCTTCTTCTCTCCCATGCCTCCCCTCCCCCAGTCTTCAGTCCCGTTGCGTTCTCCTTGGGATTGTTTATCCTGCCTATCTTGTATAGATAGATACCCGTTTCTCTTTATTTCTTAATCCTCCTGAACTTTGTCTTTGGGTAAACACTACCTTTTTGATTATGAACAGTTGCGCATTTTTTCAGTGTTATTGTTTCCCCCCCCCCCAAAAAAAACCCCTGTATATTGTTAACTGAAAATTGAGCCATGGAGATGAATATTGTGTTAGTCTGGGTAGACTAGAGGAACAAATTTCAGAGACACGCATATAGGTATAAGGAAAGGGTTTATATACAAAAGAAATGTGACACTAAGAAGGAATCCCAATCCAGTCCAGTGCAAAGTCATAAGTCCAATATTAACCCATATGCCTGAAGTCAGTCTATATAAAGTCTGCTTCCGACTCAGGAAGTCACAGGTCAGTGGGTGCAGAATTCTGGCACTGGCAAGGGTCTCCCCATGGCTCCTTGCTTCCAGGGTTCAGGTCCATCAATAGCATGCCACTCCAGCTTCAGAGGTCTGTCTTCATCAGGGCAAAGCCGAATGGTCTCTCTGCTGGCTCCTCCAACTTCTTGGAGGCTGCATCTTGTCTTTTCCATGATTAATTGTCTCTGAAACGAACTCCCAACAACTGGGGAAGATAGCTTCTCATCTTCACGAGGGAAATATTGCGAGATTTCCCTGGAGTCTCAGGTGAAAGCCATGCCCTCGTAGAGGCCTCATCAGCTACTCAATGGCTATCTCCAGATTAATAGGCTAGACTCCACCCCTATATTTCAATCATAAAATTAACATAATCACATGACTGCCACAAATATATTCTCCAACCTAAAGGATGTCTAAGGGTTATAGTTTCAGGGTTTCCACCCATCTCTACCTGGCCAGTGTGTCTGTTTGTAATGATTTTTAGATCTGTTCCAGTTTCCCCCCACTTTCCCCAAGTCCTTCTGATATGGCCTCTTCCAATGTGGTCACTTGGTGGTGGAAGAGGGGCACCATCTTGCTCTTGTCTCCGGGTCATGAATGGAGACTGAGGTTTGCATTCTGTCACTGTTTTGTGCTGTCTCTCATGACCTTCAGTGCCACAACTCTCTCTCTCTCTCTCTCTCTCTCTCTCT